>JABUQX010013155.1:0-22500 GCA_015478945.1 Trachelipus rathkii | reverse complement strand
ATCCGTTGGTTCACTGTCGCATATCCTATAGGTACAATTTTATTTTACAGCTACATATATTTATAATACCTTACGTAAAATGTAATAAATTATGAAATGAGGTGCAATATCTCAAAAACTAGATCTTCTATTACAAAATGGATTATACTTTCCGAATCAGTGGCATGAAAGCATACAAAATCAGGTATAAAATCCCAGGCACAATGAATAAAAATTATTTTGTTCCCCACTGTTATTTATCTCCTAACTTAAATTATACGATCTTCTAAACTCCAAACGAGCACACATTCTCTCGTCTTCTAGTTTCTCTTCAGTTAATGATTTTAGTGTTCACCACAGTTATTGGCTTTAAATCTAGTTCTCATAATACAGGTAGAGAACTTGCTTACCAATTCTCTATTTACAACAATCTTGAGCTGATCGTCTTGAAGATGTACTCAGCAAATTTAACTTTTACTTAACTTTCAACCCTTCTACCTATGCTATTTAACTCTTGTCTTTTCTCATCCGACCACTTTCTCATCTTTGTATCATGTTTTATCTCTTCCAGGCTTCAGCAGGAACTGACCCACCTTTAGCGAAGAGAAATTTTTTAAGCACTTTCATATTCCAAACTTTTTGAACTATCTGTTTAATTTCTCTGACTTTGATAAACCCCAGAAAGAGCAGAATTCATATTCAAAATGGATATTCTGGCAAGGAGACATATAGTGCATTTTCTTTCCTGTCAACTAAAACCTATAAACTTATAAACTATAAACTGAAATTTGCATGTTCTTGTGTTATTGATTTCAGTGACTCTTCCTTCAGAAATTGCCAGCTTCAAAGTACAGAAACTCATGTTACTTCTATTCTACTCCGAAATTGCTTCCCCCTAAAATTCCCTTCTCCATAAACAAAAATGCAATAACAACTCGGATTTCTCTTCATCTATTCTTTCTTGTACTTTGTTTTTAATATCAACTCTGGTTTTGCTTCACTTTTCCTTTCTTTTGTTTCTTCCCAGGGTCTGCAGCTGTACTACATTCTGCTAAAGATGCATTCTTCGTTTGAATCTCTGTTTCTAATTTTATTTAGAGAATCTTGGTGTTTATTCCCCTTCTCCACCTCTCAAACTTGTTTATGATTAATATCGTCCTTTGTCCTAAAATTTCGATTACTGCTAGCTCTGATCATTATTTTAAGATGGTGCGTGGTTATGATGGTATTCCTCTTGTGGTTCTTATAACTATATTTCCGAGTTGACATCTTTACTTACCTGGAAAAAAGTTTATTCTTTTACTATCAACTTACCTATCATGCTGAAAATGGGAATCTTTCTACACTCCCTTAATTAATTAATTATCATTATATTTCTTCATCAACTTTTTATTCCAATATTTTCGAATTTTTCTTTAAATTTTTTTAAATTTATTTTCAAGCTTAAATATCATCGAAAAGAGGCAAAAGGTATTTGAAAGTACTTTAATTCTTCAATTCTTACTTCAGATCGCCAATGTTAGTCTTGTAAGGAACAAAACAAAGATTAGTGATTTTGTCACTATTATATTGAACTTTGGATATCCTGCTTTTCACCACTTCGCTGCGGAAGGCATACCAAAAGTTATTTTTAATTTCTGCCCACCCCCAAAAAAAAACAAAAAAAAACTGCACTATTAGAAAAGTTTATCGCATCCAAAAAACTGGTCAAAATTGTGAGAAAAGGGGAATATATATATATATATATATATATCGATCATATACTAGTAAATATATTTTAAAAAAACAACAAAAACAACTGACGCGCATAGTCGTAAACAGAAAGCGTCAATATATAGTTATAGTATATAATAGATATTATATATATAGTATATTGATATATTATATATATAGTATATATATATATAGTATAGTATATATATATATATAGTATATATATATATATAATATAATGACGTATTAGTATATATATAATATATATTAATATATATATATAATATAGTATTTTATATATATATATGATCGTTGTAATATAACATCTAGATATATCAAAGAATAGATGCTGGTTTGGCGTAAGTGATAAACCACAAATAAAACTAATTTACAATCCGCGAGAAAAAATCAGAAATAGAATTTATATTTTACATAAAAGACCGATAAAAATAATTTTACCTTTTTCGTTTACCTTAAAATGACTTTCATACAATATGTAATGGTATAATGAGTTAATTATTTTTTAATTTTATTGCTTTATAGTTTCAACAGTATAAGTTGACCAATACCATGTAGGGTAGCATGACACAGCAAGGTTGCGTACATTGAATGGCAACGCTCGCCTGGGGAACAGCTACGCCTCAATGCGCGCACGGCCCACCGCTTCAAAATAGGCTCTCAAAATTCATTCTCCAGAGCATCTCAGAGCGGATCTGCTGTCTAGACTAGCGTGATAATATCCAACGCTGGTCTAAGAGTATTCAAGCGCAAAATTGAAGGACGTCTGCTAGCCTTTGTTGCACCTTATAACCAGCGAGCAACCGAAAATGTATCATTTCTCACTGACGCGACCGAAACATTCAATCTATCTTCTTTTATATATATAGTATATATATATATATATATATTACTATAATATATATAATATATATAATATAATATATATATATATATATAATATAGATTATATATATATATATATATTATATAGTATGTATAGTATATAGATATATATAATATACAGTAAATGTTTATAAGTATATAAATAAACACTTCATAAGTATATAGCAAGCAAAGAAATGTTATTATAGTATATATTATCATATTATATATATATTATATAGTATAATATATATATATAATATATATATATACATATATATATATATATATATATAGTATATATATATATATATATAATATAATTATATATGATATATATAATATTAGTTATATAGTATATTATTATTATATATATTAACTATATATATATACCGGATACTATATAATATATATATAATTATATATATATATAATATATATATAATATATACATATATTATATTATATATATACGTATATAATATATATTAATATATATATATTATATATACACTTAAAATTTGTGGATGTGAATGATCTTTGATTTAATGTTTTTTGTATTACGATAAAGTTAACATTTCAGACTTGTTTCCTTCTAGCAATCAAACTAAGAGATTTGCTGTCTGAACGAGTTTAGGTCTTTATTACATGAAAACTATCGTTAACAAAATGCCAGGAAATTAATCATATATATCATTAAGTTCTTTACTTGCAATGCCGTGAGTTGGTGTGAGGATTCACTGATTATATTATTGGTCCTCTGTTTTTCCAGATTATGATGAAGTTTCAGATGTGACGCTCTGCAAAATCGAAAGTTTCTGATAGAGTCTGGGTACAAGTCTCTATCTACCTTCCGCTGATTTAAGCTCATCTCTTCTTTACTAGCCCGTGCAAAAGTCTTTTCGTAATTCTTTCATCAAGTCTTTTATTTTTTTCTTTACTCAGAAATTGAAACAATAATTACGATCAGCAGTTTTGCATGGTCTTTCACAATTTTCATAATTCAAGTTTTTTTTATTATTTTTTTTCTGTTACTTATTATCACCCTTCCATTCCAGGCTAGGTTGGTACCAGTCTCTTTTTCGTAACTTCTTTGATTCATCTCTTTTTCGTAACTTCCCTGGTACAAAGACTCATTTTCGTAAGTCTCTTTTGTAACTTCCATAATTTATTAATTTTTTTCGTTACTTCCCTGGTACAAAGAGTCTTTTTCGTAATCTTTGGTACATTTCTTTTTCGTAACTTCCCAGATTCAAATCTCATTGTATTTACTTCCCTGGTGCAAAGACTCTTTCTTTGCAACCCATGGTACAAGTCTCTTTTTAGTAACTTCCCTGACATAAAGACTCTTTTTCGCAATCCGAAGTACGTATTTTTTCGTAACTTCCCTGCTTCAAGTCTCCTTTTTGTTATTTCTCTGGTACAAAGGCTCTTTTTCGTAACCTTTGGTACAAGAATCTTTTTCGTAACTTCCCCGATTCAGGTTTCTTTCTCTTTACTCCCCTGGTACAAAGATTCCTTATGGTAACCCATGGTACAAGTCTCTCCTTCACAACTTTCCTGATTCAAGTTTCTTTTTCTCTACTTCTCTGGTACAAAGGTTCTCTTTCGTAACCCTTGGTAGAACTCTTTTTCGTAATTTCCCTATTACAAAGACATTTTCCCAATTCTTTGGTACAAGTATCTTTTTCGTAACTTCCCTGATTCAAGTCTCTTTTTCGTTATTTCCCTTGAACAAAGGCTCTTTTTCGAAACCTTTGTTGCAAGAATCTTTTTCGTAACTTCCCCGATTCAGGTTTCTTTCTCTTTACTCCCCTACAAAGATTCCTTTTGGTAACTCATGGTACAAGTCTCTCCTTCACAACTTCTCTGATTCAAGTATCTTTTCTCTACTTCTCTGGTACAAAGGTTCTCTTTCGTAACCCTTGGTAGAAGATTCTTTTTCAGAACTTCTTTGATTTATGTCCCTTTTCGTAAGTCCCCTGGTATAAAGACTTTTTTCGTAAACTTTGGTACAAGTCTCTTTTTCGTAACACTCCCTTACTCAATTATCTTTTTCATTACTTCCCTGGTACAAAGGCACTTAAAATTTCGAAATCCTTGGTACAAGTCTCTTTTCATTACTTCCCTGGTGCAAAGGCTCTTAAGATTTCGTAACCCTTGGTACAGGTCTCTTTTCGTTACTTTCCCGGTGCAAAGGCTCTTAAGATTTCGTAAACCTTGGTACAAGTCTGTTTCCGTTACTTCCCTGGTGCAAGGTTCTTAAGATTTCGTAACCCTTGGTACAAGTCTATTTTCGTTACTCCCCTGGTGCAAAGGCTCTAAAGATTTCGTAACCCTTGGTACAAGTCTCTCTTTGGTAATTTCCCTGATTCAAGTGTCTTTCATAACTTCCCTGATTCAATTCTCTTTTTCGTTACTTTCCGGTTACAAGGCTCTTTTTCGCAACTTTTCTCATTTACATTCTACCCATGTCCCTGAGACCAAGATTCTGATTTCCGTTCTGGTCGCTTTGTTGTAGCTGTTGGTAGGTAACTTTCATAGAAGTATGTCGACTCATTACGTTCATTTTTTACTAGTGGGTTTCTTGTGGGGGTTGATTTTATTCTATAGGGTCTTCTATAAATAAAACGTATTATATGAAGTCTTCTACCTACTATTTCAAAATCTTATAAGACCTTTATAACAACAACAACAACAACAACAATAATAATAATAATAATAATAATAATAATAATAATAATAATAATAATAATAATAATAATACTAAATATAAAGTTATATAAGCCAATCAATAATAATAACAACGAATAATAACAATATTTTTCCCAAGTTCTGGATGTTTTAAATTATTGTTTGTATTATGTCTTATATATCATAAAAGCAATAAGATAAAAAATATGCCCACCTAAGCAAAATTTCATAGTAAAATAGGCCTCCGTTAAAGCCTACTCAATAAAAGCTCAAAAATATGGAAGGAATTTTTTCTAATTATTGATTCTTCGCGAAGAAAAAAAATACCTTGACCTCGGCTTTCCTCTGAACGTCTTCAGTATTTCATACAGAGATTTTTCTGAAGTTCCAGAAATGTTCGTGTAGTAATAGAGTTACAGGCTGCTGCTAACATGGACATAGCTATTCAAATATCTATTATATTATTAATTATTATTATTAATTATATTAATTATTATTATTATTTATTATTATTATGATTATTATTGATTCATTTATTATTAATAAAGCCGCTTCATTTCATTATTATTGACTAGGTTCTTGATGGTATCTCTTTTAGATGCATTTCTAATACCCAAAACACAATATAAGCCACTGCTTTCAATACAATGCGATATTTCTCTGTTCTCTCTCTCTCTCCTCTCGTGCCTCTCTCTCTCTCTCTCTCTCTCTCTCTCTCTCTCTACTCTACCTCTCTCTCACAACACACACACAACACACACACCACACACACACACACACACACACACACAGCACACACACACACACACACACACACACACACACACACACACACCACACACACACACACACACACACAAACAATATATTATATATATAGTATAATAATAGTATATATTATATATATATAATATATATATATATAATATATATTATATGATATATATAATTATATATAAGCATATATATATTTAAGTATTAATTACGTTTGGCGAAATCTCTTTGTACTTTACAACGCTTCTGTTTGTCCGGTATCTTTTCCAGTATGAAATATCTTAACCGTAATTACAGTCAGTGGCCTTCTTGTATATGATGAGGTATTATTAACCGTGTGTGGTTTATGTGCAACCTTTTGCGCAAAAAAGTGAGCATGCTTTAGTACCCAGTGACATTTGCAGTGTTTATTAATTAATATTGTTGGTTTATTAATAAAGGTTAACTACGTTCACGTGAACAGCCTTTCTTAATATTGTTTTCATGCTTTTACTACTAACGCTGAATATTTTTAAAACTATATAAGTACTAGTTATTTTTCCGTCATTTTGCTCGTTAGAATCGCAGTTAACCACAGACCAGTTTTAGATGATATAAATATTAAAGAAATTAGCTTATCAACTAGTAAATTACAAGTTTATATACAACTAGTTTTAGCTGCATAAAATTAATAACTACAAGCTAGTATTCAGCTAACATTTATCGTTTACGGTACTTGACCAGCTACGGTCGGATAAGTTAATTTTAGATTTTAATTATTTTTTATAAAGCTGTCCACACTATCACAATATATTATAAATTATTTTAATCAAGGAAAGAATAGCAACAAAGCAGTGTTTAAGTATCTATCTATGAAAGAGGAAATTGCAAAGATTTTTCAATGTGTGCTCACAATAGAATTGGTACAAGACGTTGGTACACTGACTATATACACTATATACAGTATATTATTAGTATATATATATTATATTATATATATATATATATATATACGTATATATTTATATGTAATATTCTATATAATATAATATAGAACATAGAATTAATATATATATTTATATAATATAAAGAAGAGAGAGGCAGACAGATGAGAGAGAGAGGACGGCTGAGAGAGAAGAAGAGAGAGAGAGAGAGAGAGAGAGAGAGCGAGAGCAGTGCTGTTGGTTTTTTGCTAATTAAATTAAAAATTCCATATTGTAAATTGGAAATAACACTTATATTAATTTTAAGTAGTAATGAATTTATGTCGCGACGCAATCCATTATCTAAGCGCACTCATCCCGCTACCTCTCAGAACCCTGAAGTGCTTTGGGGAAAATAAAAATATTGCTTCAAATTATAAATTTTGATCTTTTATAAGTTTCAGACTGTCCAATCAAGAAAACGGTTTGCAATTATTTTGTTATAACAACAAAATCCTAGGAAGGAAGTGACTAACAAAAAAGAACCTATCATGTATCAATATATTAGAGTTCACATTCTCAAACATATGAAAATAACACATAATTAAAAAAAATCAGGCTCATGTCTATTATCTGTGAATAATGTAGCCGACAGTCACAATTTTTTTTTCCAAATTTACGTTATCGAACAGAAATGTACACACGCGCATAGCAAAGTTTAGAACTTTTTTCGTAAACGTTTATGATAACTATGTACAGCGATGTTTAGTTTTAATTTGTTTATGAAACTATGCCGCAAAGTGAAATAAATTATCACCTATGTATAAGTGATTCGGTTAGTTAATGTTACGTTTTTAATTTGGGGTACATAGATTTACAACTTATTATTTTATAAATATTCTTAAAGCGTGAAGCTCTTTTATTACCAATAACAGGTATTATTTGGATTTTTATCACAAGTGACAGTTTCATTTTGACTTTATCAAATAATGATTCGCTTCGGATCATGCAACTTGATGTGCGATAAAACTCACTCACAGCATCAGAGACATGATCCAAAAACAATATATATATATATATATATATAGTATATATTATATACTATATATATATAATATATATTATTATATATATATAATATATATATATATTATTATATATAATATATATAATATATCTGTTACTCAAAAGAGTAACTTCGTTACCTTTACTCCTCCCAAAAAAAGCAACCGTTACAATTTTTCAGTTTCACCGTAACAAAAATAAAAGCAGAGAAATACAGTATTCGGTACTTTTCAGCTTCGTAAACGTAATGATTAGATTATTATTATATTATTATTATTTATTATATTATTATTATTATTATTTTATTATTATTATTATTATTATTATTATTGACGTCTTCTGTGTTCTGGTAAATAATTAAAGCTAAAAAATATTATTATTTTCCTTTTTATATATAAAAGTTGGCGCATCATGGGCACAGCCCTATTCTAGGAGGGGAGATGCTCTAGTAATTTACTACCTAGAAGTTCCGGGAGGCGAGGAGGTACAACCTTAGCCCCCCAGCCTTCTCTTTTGGCCACTGTCTCAGATGTCCCGCTTACCCATGGTAGAAGAGCGCTCACGAAGGCGCTGCGAAGGGTTGGCTGACCTTATTGCGTGTGCTACTAAACGCGTTGTGTTATTTCATATAGTATTTTTATTTTTTTCAGTAGTACCTTAGAAAATGATGTTGCTAATACATTCCAGTGGCCACATTTTTGTTTTAAAAATTGTAAATATAAAAATACATCAATAATATAATGTTGAATTATAATAATTTTGAAAAATCGCCTCACTACTTATTACGAATCGACTCGAGTCACTACGGCAAGAATGACTCAACTGTGGAAACGAACATAGAAATATGACTTTTAGGGGTGCCTTATTCAATCATTAGTCTTTTCCGGAATAAATTACTTTTATATTGCTCCCCTTTTAATGGCCAAAACAATTTTAGATAGACGTAAATTTATGTCAATTTAGTGTGAATTTCTATCGGCATTAGCTCGCAAAATGTAATTAATTGAATTTAAAAGTAACAGTTACTTAACGCAAATCGCCAACATACATAGAATGCCGGGAAGTTAACGCTTGCAAGAGAGATCGGCGGGTGGGGGCAGGAGTGAAGCGGAGACTCCGTCTCCTCCGGAACTTCTCCTCCATGCTGCTAACCCCCCTCACTTCCTTTTTCTTCCGCACTTATATTACTAGCTTTGAGAAGCAGCACCGGAAATCCAAGTTGGGTCCAATAGTTGTGACCCTGACATAATATAATCAAGAATAAGAATGTTTATCTCCCTGCCGAATGGGTGTATAAGTCGCGTTGCCGGAGCGTTTTTAACTAATATACATACTCGTATAAGCCTCTCAATTATACTCTGAATGCATGGCACGACGGTCCCCTGCGGCCCTATTACCTCATCCTTGCTGATTTCTCATCCCCAAGATCCCGATTTTACAATACTAAGCCTTTTTTTAATACTGCATTTAGTTTTTTTTTTAAACATTGTCTTACCATTAAAGTTTATTACTTAAGCAAGGTTGCCGAAGTCGGAGTCGTGGAGTTCGCTGGAGTCGTGCAATCTTCCAGCAGTCGGAGCGGCGGAGTCGCGAGTCGAAATTCTGCTGCAATGGAGTTCGATGTTCGGAGTCAGAGTCGAAAAATTCCTAGGGAAGGGCGAAAGTCGGAGTCGGACTTGGTGTCTCAAAATCACTGATGTAAGTTGGCAGTCGGAGTTGGAGATCGAAAATTATAGAGATTAATTGATCTATCTATATTCGATTATTCATTATTATTATTATTGATTTATTGATTATTGATTTATATCATTATTAATATATTATTATATGTAATTATTATTATTAATTATCTCTTATTATTTCAATTAGTTATTACTATAATTTATGATGACCACTATTCGCAAACACGTTGGTAAAAAAAAATAATAATAAAAGCGCAAATCAATTTCCTTTATATAAAATCAAAAATTAATTTGCGATTATAATAAAACTGTAGAGTTCTTTGCGGAACTGAAATAATTATTTTGTTCCACACATGCTTACTGCAACCATTCAACTAGATCATTGAAACAGTGCGTATATTTTTTTATTACTCAAATTATGAAAAAAAAAAATATTGAAACAAAAAATTGTGGTTACTTTATCTCTGTAAGAAGAGTTTGAGTCGTGAGGGGGATTTTGAATCGTGAGGGGGAGTTTGATCGTGAGACGGAGAATTTGTTTATCTTGAGGAAGAGTTTGAGTCGGAGTCGCCAAAATTTAACGTTTAAGTGGGTCCGAGCAAAATCCAAAATGAATTTAAGGAGTCGGAGTCAGAGTCGGAGTCGAAAAATTCATTTTACGACTCCGAAGCCTGATTAATGGTCATTTTCTAACTAACTACTGAAAAAAATCATCATTTAGTAGAACGGAACAGGGCCAATGGCTGTGGTGTATTTGGTAAACATCGAACGAAATCAAGACAGGTTCATTACTAAGAATAGTGCTATCTATATCAAGGTCAACACAAAGGTGTTATGAATCATGTTCTGATGCTAGTGATATGTTTCAAAATAATATTTAAATGAAAAAAAAAATACTTAGAAGAAACCTAATGATAGCTTCACAATAGCAGCTTCTCTGATATTTAGGATGTAAATCCAAGTTTTTCGCCTCAATCTTCCTTGGCTAAAAGACTAAATTGCTAAATTGCTTTCAGAACCGACTATAAAGAAATTGCAGCCGAACAAGAAGAGCCATAGAAGAAACATTTGAGAACCAACACTGAAGATCAACAAGAAATCAAATGATTGTACCGTAACTGATTTGCCTAATATTTTCTTGGCATCATATAGTGGAAATGAGCAAGAAACTGAAGAAAGAAATAAAGTTGATGAAATAGTTGATCTGGATTCTACAGAGTGACGCATATCCTCTCGAATTGATGAAGTAAATTAGGAAAAATATTAAAAATTGAATCGACTTCCTAGGCGTATCTAGCCAGCTGACTCTCTCAGAAATAGACGCTATCTAGCCAGTTGACTCTCCCAGAAATAGACGTCATCTGTCCATCTGGCTCTCCCAGAAATAGACGTTATCTAGTCAGCTGGCTCTCCCAGAAATAGTTATATAGCCAGCTGGCTCTCAGAAATATACGTTATCTAACCAATTGTCTCTCTCAGAAATGGACGTTATCTAGCCAGGTGGCTCGCTCAGAAATAGACGTTATCTAACCAGATACTCTCTCAGAAATAGACGTTATTTAGCCAGCTGACTCTTTCAGAAGTAGTTATCTAGCCAGCTAGCTCACCCAGAAATGGACGTTATCTAGCCAGGTGGCTCGCTCAGAAATAGACGTTATCTAACCAGCTGCCTCTCAGAATTATTGAGAGCGAACGTTTATGTAATGGCGCAGCTTCATCATGTTATAGTCAGCTGGCTCACCCAGAAATAGATGTTATCTAGCTACCAGGCTCTCTCAGAAATATATGTTATCTAGCCAACTGTTCTCCCAGAAATAGACGTTATCTAGTCAGCTGACTCTCTCAGAAATAGTTATCTAGCCAGCTGTCTCTCAGAAATATACGTTATCTAACCAGCTGGCTCTCTCAGGAAAAGTTATCTAGCCAAGTGGCCCTCTCAGAAATAGACGTTATCTAACCAGATACTCTCTCAGAAATAGACGTTATTTAGCCAGCTGACTCTTTCAGAGTTAGACGTTAACTAGCCAGCTAGCTCACCCAGAAATGGACGTTATTTAGCCAGGTGGCTCTCCCAGAAATAGACGTTATCTAACCAGCTGCCTCTCAGAATTATTGAGAGCGAACGTTTATTTAATGGCGCAAGTATATCTGAAGAAAAGGACAATAGATTTTTTTTTTATTTATTTTTTTTTACAAAACTTTACACCTCACGGGCATTTCAATATTGTAGGAAGGGAACTCTTCTAGGTAATCGATCGGTAATTACCTACTTTAGTTTGACTGGGACAATTTCGATAGACTCAACTGGCTCCTTACTGCCTCTATATTTTCTCTGAATCTATGTTTCTGTAAATGGATGGATATTGTCGTTAGCGATCGATGGGATTCGTGATAAGTTGGGCCCTTGTTCCACATATTGGTCAAGCTTTCAAATGCGGAGGAAAAGCTAATCCCTCTCAGACGCAATGATTCATGTTTGCTTACTGTTAACGGAAACTTTAAAGACACAGAACTAAATTAGGAAAATATTTCAAATGTTTAATTAAAAATTAATTTCGTCATTACATTTCAATATTTTTAATTTGTTTAAAGTTTTATACATAAAATGTTGAAGATCCACATCCGTGAATATTAAAGTTCTGATGACATATCCGCATCCGCATCCGCATCATAATTACTCATTATTATCATCATAATTATGATGATAATTAGCATCATAATTATCCGCATATTAATTACTCCCCCATCAGTCTAGAAATTTTTCTGAAGTTACTCTCTAGAGTCTAGAATAGCGGTCTCCAAACTTTTTAGCCAAAGGGCCAAGACCTAGGTAGGTCATCATACCTAGGTAGGTCATCATACCAAAGTTTGAATTCGGGGAGACAAGTTCGATCTGAAAAGCGAAATACAGTGCGACTAGTTTGTTCTGTGACTATAGTTTCTTACAGTGTTTAAATTTTGTGTTTAATTTAATTAAAATTGTCTTAAATATAAAGCAGTGTATTCTACTTGCGCCGCCGATTGGTGGTACCGCGGAGCCGGTCTTGCCCGCGGCATAGCCGAGATCGAAGACCAGCAACCCTCAAAAATGATCTTTTTTAATCACTTGCTTAGCCGACATACCTTTTTAAAAGATTATTTCCTTAAAAAAAAATGACCCCGCCCACCACCACCAAATTGAAACAGATTTTTTAAAACCTTAAGTGCTTCAAAAAATTTATTTTAAAGATTTTTATGAATAAGTAGTATGGCACTGTTTTCGCACGAAAAATGCGCCTCTGACCACCTACCTGACCTGGACCGCGCCTTACCTTTTATTTGACCTTTACCTTTTTGACCTTGACCTTTTTGAACCAAGTATATTTACATGACCTTGACCCTTCTTGGCCTTGACTCTTTTTGGCCTGACCTTTTGGGCTTGACCTTTTTATGGGCAACCGAATTTTTGCACCCTAATTTTCTGCAACCTAATTTTTTCGTCAACCCTAATTTTCTGCAGCCCTAATTTATTAGCGCCCTTATCGAAGAAAGGGCGCGCTAAGGAAACGGTTTGCAGTTAAGGCCAACCCGCTTGTAGCTATGCGCCCCCCGATTTCTACCCCCGCACTTAATTCTTTCTCGGCCCATGGCGTCATTTGCTGAAACCCACCGGCTAATTATTATCCGTTCTTTAGCGGAGCTTAGCCCCGTTTTGCATGTCTTACCTGATCTGGTCCCCCGCAGCGTGCGATAACCGCAAGCCGCGCCCAGTCACCGCCGCGTTTGTCCGCCCGTTCGCGTTTCGCACACACACACACACACAGACGACCACTACACACACACACACACACACACACACACACACACAACACACACACACACACACACAGTGTCTCTTACTCATGAATTTTCACCATCCCTTTCCATCTAGTGCTTAAACTTCCTACCACCTACAAGCTAACGTCTTTTATGTGATCGAGGATCCCCATCGGTCGATAATCAATAGAACTCGAACCTCTCACCACGAGCAAAACCCTGACCTTTAACCACCGATCCACTGTACGAGACTGAGAATACATATTTAATTTTCAAGTCTATAAAAGCAAAGTCCGCGCTCCAATAATATATAATAATAATAAGTATAAATAATAATAATAATAATACATAATAATATAAACATAATAATAATCAATAAAATAATAATAATCTCGATGAAGCCACCATAAGCTTGCTTTCTTTACTCTCCCAGTCAACCCGACTACCAACATGCTCATGCAAATCATACAATTTGACTTAGTCGCTATATTATATATTATAGTATATATAATTTTTTTTGTTTTTTTTTTTTTTTTTATATACTATACATAATATATTATATTAGTATATAATATATATATATATATATATATATATATAAATATATAGTATATATATATACTTATATTATATATATACTATGATATTTAGTGGATTGAACAGATGATTGAAAAGAGAGGAGACGACGAGACGAGAGAGAGCAGAGAAGCAGAGAGAGAGAGAGTACCACGTGGCCGATCCAACTAGAATCACGTGAGTCAGATATATATATTATATAATATATATATATAGTAGTAGTATATATATATATATATATATATAGTATATAATAGTATAGTATATATATAGTATATAGGTATATATTATATACTATATAATATATATAGTATATATATACATCACAGCATTTGGTTCAATAATCGAGCGATTAGCCCACACAACACAGATTTGCTTACAACAAACACACACTATCACACGACACAACACACACACATCCACACTAGATTTACTTACACTCACACGATTTACTTAACATCTACACATATTTACTTTACACTCACACACGGGATTTCTTATACATCTTACACTTACATTTTACATCTTATACACACGCTACAAAACACGACTAGTCGCACCTATTGTCGCATGCCAGTCAATATTTGACCGGCACGGAAATTTTTGTCCTTCTTTAGCGGAGCTTAGCCGGTTTTTGATGCTTTAAACCTTGATTTGACAATGATATTTTTCGCCTTGACCCAGCCATATCCATGGGTCAATTTTGACCCGACGCTATACGTTTGTTCGGGCCTTTAGATGCGTCCCAATCACCGTAGAGTACCTCAGGGGATGTTCTATTAGAGTTTCTATGGTATTAGTCATGGTCCACTTGATGCGCGTGTGAGTGACCAAGGTGGTGCCAATGAGTCGGCCTAATGAGTGCCAAGTGGGTGGGGGGTACCACATGAGTGCCAAGTGGAGTGCGCCATATTAGGCCTGCCAAGTGAGGCACATAGTGTGCCAACTAGGAAGCGACGGGTCACCCGCCCCCGGCCCCGGCCACCGCGGGCCCATTTAGCGACCGGCCGGGCCCCGGCCAAAAATCGAGGAAAAACCGGGAGTTTCACCGCGTTAAACTGTAATTTAGCGTACTAAATAATATGAGGGTTAATCGAAACATAAATAAAAAAATATTTTAATTCCATTACTCCTTATAAATTGATGCCGCAAAATATGATAGAAACATTAGCCTAATGGGAGATCAATTTTTTTGGTATTACTATTGATTCAGCAAAAATGTAAGGTACCGAACTTTATTGTTTTTATACTTGTAACATAAAAATATCTCGAAATTATATATCAAGAAGCTTTGAGCGAAAGGAAACTAAATTTAATTGTTAAAATATTAACGATTTATTGCCTTTTAAAGTAATAATCTTCAAAAAAATTAAATATTCCGAAATCTCTTTTCAAAATTATTAAATTATTGAATTCATATATTTATATTTATTTATATAGTAAATAGATTATATATATATATATATATATATATATATATATATATATATATATACTATAGTATATAGTATACTAGTTATTATATATATATATATCATATATATATATATTATATATATATATATATATATATATTATATATATATAATAATATATACTTTAGAGAGAGGCCTTGCGATTTTTTAGTGTCATGCTTTACTGTCACTTCATATTTATTACTAAATGTCACAAATTCAAAACATTGTTAAAGACCCTTTTTTTAATGCAAATAAATTTTAAAGCGAAAGCTAATATTCGTCCCGACACGCGAGACCTTTCAGGCTAAAGGACTGGATTTCTTTCTTGATCTTCACACTCAAGTGTCGTCAGTTGTTGGATATTTTAAGAATTTGTTGTTGAAATATATTAAAGTATCAGATATTCATTTTGCTATAAAATCTACTCTTAACTTCACCGGGATGCTTATTGCAGTTGTTACTATTATAAATGCAATAAAAGGATATCCATAGAATTTTGCGGAGCGTTCGTGTGATTGAATTTCTGCATCATCTTTATATTGGTGCATATATGACATAAGATGTGCCTAGTAGTTACGCCTATGAACTTGTTAAAGCTGAATTTATGCTATGTCCTTGTGCAGGTCATGTGTATGCTTGATTTTTTACTTCTTTGTGCAAATCAGTGCGTTTCACCTTTAATTTTTATGCCAATATTGCAGAATGTGTTAATATACGCATTGGGGGAGCATTTTTTTTCGTTTTGGGGTTGAGAATGTTTCTTTAGTGATGATTATTTGATAGGAATGAGGGTATATTTTGTAATATATGTTGCTAACGAATATAATGGTCAGGGAATTGAGAATTGGTAAAGGAGCGTGTTGCTATGTTTCTGAAAAAAGGTGCCTATAGTACCGTCTTTTTTGCTTTTGCTTAGAATGCTTATGTAATGAAACTCAGGATAGTAAAGCTGATTTGAAGAGTATTGTGGCCTAGCCATAAGCTTGTAATAAGAAGAGGCGAGACAGTATACGAAAGCACGGAGAAATAGAGATGCAGAAGAACAGCTGAATTTGATGTGTGGGAATGATTAGTAGCCAATGCTATGGCATAGTTGCGTTCGTAAATGTAAGGTTTTCGTAGATATATAGTAACATTGCAAGCTGCATTGTTAATCATTGGTGATATAAGGTATCGAAATAGGATGTAGATTGGTTGCGAAGGCGATTTCTAATCGTACTACTGAACTGAAGGATGATAGACTAAAATCAGTTAATAGCGACATCATTAGGCGTTGCGTGTGTTGAGGCAGCGTAGACAAAAATGTCACTCTTCATCTAAATCATAAACTAGTGTTTAATAAAGGGTTTGGTAAAATATGATAAATTCTGTTAGTTCCATATATATGATTACTGAGATATGGAGACAGTGATCCATACTCAGCGCCGAAAGTTTCGTGTATATTTGCCATTAAATGAATAAGAAGTTATGTATGTAATGAGCAGGATTAGATGCAGATGTTTTAGATATATGAAACGGTAGAAGGCCAATCTCTATTACAACAATAATTTCTTTTTTATTTTAATGGCAAAATTACAAACAAACTTTCGGCCTGAGTATGGGAGCCCCACTGTCTCCCATACTCAGTAAGATATATATGGGAACTACAGAATTTTATCATATTTTACCCCACCCTTATTAAACAATAGTTTAATAAATTCAGCTTTAAAGATGACATTTTTGTCTCCCTCCTCACAACACCAACCCTATGATGTCCTAAACTATATTACCTCGTATTCATCCTTCAGTTCAGTTAACGATAGAAATGCCTTCCAACAACTCTATTCCCTTCTCGCATACCTGTGAATCAATGGGAAATACAATACTTGCAATTACAGTATATAGAAACCAACATTTGCACCAAGACTATAACATTGGCTATCTGAATGCATCCGCCAAAACAAATTAGCTGATTCTGTCATCTCTATTGTTTCGCTGCTTTTCGTATATGCTCTCCCCTCTTCTAGCACAAGAAGCTAAATACTCACAATACGTTTCAAATCACTTTACTATCCCTGAGTGTTTCATCACAAGATGCATTACAAAGCAAAAAGAGGTACATAGTTAGCCCTTTTCCCCGAAAAGTAGCACAAATCCCTTTGTCTTCATTATGATGAAAATTACCATGTATATTCGTTAAATCGATATGCACTAGAAAGATATTACCCTCATCATCAAATAACATAGATTTGCAAAAGAAGAAAAAATCAACATACAGAGGACCTGCACAAGGACCAGCATAAATTCCGCTTTAACAAGTCATAGGCGTAACACAGCCCACAGCTCATCAATATCAACAATATAAAGATGGATCAGGAAATACTCATCACCGAACCCATCGCAAAATCAGCTGCGAATCCGTTTTGCATTGATAATATAACAGATACGATAAGGATCCGTGTGAGTTAAGATAGATTTTATACAAAAGAATTATCTGAAAAACATCAAATATTTCAACAACACCATGAGAAATAGCAGACCAACTGAAACACACTGAACTATTGCAAGATCAAGAAAGAAATCCAGCCCCTTAGCCTGAAGAGGTTTCAGAGGTCTCGCGTGTCGGGACGAAATTAGCTTTCCTTTTTAAACTTTATTTCATCAAATAAAGATTTTCGATAGCTATGGTATGGTAATCTGTCTTCATTTGTTTTTAAAATGAAGTGACAGTAAAGCATAATACGAAAAAAGAATCCAAGTCTTCCTCTCTAAAGTAAATAGATCACTACGACAAAGTAGTTCAAATAGTTTGTATAATATCTATACTATATATATATAATTATTATATATAATATATATATATATTATAGTATAGTACATATATATATTATATATTAGATATAGTATATATATATACTATATATATGATATTATATATATAGATAGTAGTATATATATATAATTATATTATACTATATTATATAATACCTATTCTTCTAGAAAATCAATTTTCTAAGATTTTTTCGGAATATTTAATTGGATTAATTAAATGTATTCCTTTTATATATTTAAAATTATTAATTATTGAATTATAATTTAATTTTCATCCTAAGTTTTTAACTTTCAGTGTTTTTTGACTTACATTTGTAATTTTAGCTAACCCCGGCCCCGGCCCGGCCCCGGCCGGCCCCGGCCAGCCCCGCCCCCGGCAAAATTCCCGCCCGGTCGGGTCACATAGTGCTAACTGAGTGCCACTTTTTATCAAGCCTATTATCTAGCCTCCCTGCAGCAGCCTAGAATAGCCCCTAATAATGGGTGTTACCCTAGGTAATAAGTATGGGAATCGAATGGATGCTACTATGTACAATCTTGCATATAGAATGCCCCTTACGCTACTCGATAGTTAGTATTTTTGATAACACTTATAGCGATAGACAGAAATATATATCATAAAGAGTTACACAAGTTGAGACAGTGACCGCAAAACGTTACGGTCCGCATGTCCGCCTCCGCAGTGACACCTCGCGAAACCGTCCGGCGCGTGCCCCGCAGAGCGCCAATAGTTCGCGGTACCACCGCGCGTTACGCGGCGCGTGCGTCCGCAGACGCAAAATTCCCGTGAAACACTGTAGAACGAGAAAATATTGATCATCATGCTAAGACTATTCAAGAGAATTTCGTTTATATACTATGAGTCATTCATTTGTTACTACAATTGTACGAAGATTTTATTAAAACATATACTTTACATATCTTAAGCAGTAAATCAGTAATCAATAGAGTGTTATTACCTAACACTTAGGGGATTCTGCTTTTGTGCTTTACTGCTTTACTGCTTTAACTCTCTGCTTTTACATATAAAGCAATATAAATACATACCATTAAGCAGCTAAATCAGTAAATCATAGAGGTGTTTACCTACACCTAGGCGGATTAGTACTGCTTTTGTTTTACTGCCCGTTTACTGCTTTAACTCATGTTTACTGCTTTTAACCTGTTTTACTGCTTTCTAAAACTCCCCACCCTTTCTGCCTTTACTGCTTTAACTTTCTGCGCTGTTTGACTGTTTTAACTCATATATTTATTGAAGATTTATGTTTTCTTTTATAATTTATTATTTTTGGTTAGAATACTTTTTTATTTGTAATGTAAGAATAAAGACACACAGAGTTTCTGTTATATAACATTTTATTTTGGAATAAAATTGCTTACAAATTTATTAAACCTTTTTAGTTCTTCATGTTTTAGGGAAGTAAAATCGCGTTTGTTCTCGTTTAAAGCATTTATTCATAATCAAAACGTTAAATCATTGATCATACAAAATTTTTTAGCATTCAAATCATATTTACAAGTTTATTAATACATCATTATTTTAAAAAACATATAATGGAATAAATACAATAGACTCCACATAATTGGAATATAAGTTGAACAGGGTTAGACATAGTTTTTACACAGCTATACATATGATATTTAAATAGGGTAAGTATAATGATATTCAATATAAATTTAAGCTTCAAAAACAATTATGTGAACAGTATTCGTTTTTTGCCCTCCTAATAACGGAAATCCCAATGTCTGTGAGGTATGTGACGAGCAATGGATTGAATATGAAACAGGTATCCTGATCTCCAACTTTACAGAGTTTTTTTCGTTAATAGCGAACACTCTTAAAAATAAGCTAATTTTTAACACCAATTTATATTTCCTCTTTATTCATCTTTAATAAGTTATTTTTGCAAAAGTCGTTGCTACTCGCGTAATATCAAGGTTGAGCAGGCTCAATAGTACCTACTACAGTGATGTGATTTACGACTCGATCCAAAAGAGAGACTTTTAGTCTAGAGTGCCCCTTTCTCAAATGTTTAAGATGATAGGCGTACAAGCTGAAAGGTCTCATAAGATCAATTAGGCGTATAAATTACTAGTTTTCTGGTTGCGTATTCTTCAGATTTAAACCTGTCCCACTATCATTACATGCATACAGTATGGGCTATTAAGTCGTAAAACGGCCGAGTTCAGAGAGATAGGTCTCCGTTGTACTAAATTTTCATGATCACGTCGTGAAGGCAGGTCATTACACATGTAAACTGATACCCCTAAGTCCAAAAGGGGGGAATTTTATAGGGTGACTTTTTTATAATTCCCAGAAGGCATCGTGTTCCACAATTCCTATTATTACTTTCTGCTGGTAAATTCGGTGCACATGTTTAGGATATTAGCATCTCGATAAGCTGAGTGAAAGATTAAATATCTTGTTTCAACTCTCTGAATAGGTACTTTGCTGTAGTACTCAAAACCGAATTTTCAATTTCCAAATGACGCCTGTGTGATAATTTCACTTTTCGACTAGACATAAGCTGCCACAGTTCTGTTGGAAACGTTGCTGGACATACGTTGAGCAGTAGGCTTACTTTATTATTTTAGAGCAAATTTAGATATGACCGCTGATAAATATTCTAGTATCACAGATGGTAGAATGAGTCGTTTCTTGCAGAGAGATGTCGCCATTTATCGACGGTAAATTCATAAGTATTAATTTATGACCTTTAGCTGCGCTTATCTATATGTGCAGCTTCATCTTGAAGCGTATAAAAAGCCACATTGATTTGAGATGAGACTGATTTAGCATACGTCTGAATAATTCTACAGAATTTCTAGTTATAGCTTCTTAGTAGAGATATTAGCCTGCATGCCACCTAGTGAAGGTTCCGTTAAAGCATAGACTTCAACCTGCCTGTAAAGCAGTAAGCAGTTAAAACAAAGCATACTAATCCCCTAGTGTTAGGGTAACACTGCTATTCAATTTTAGCTGATTTACTGCCTGTTAGGCAGTTTGAAGTCTATCCTTAACGAACTTCACTAGGGCACAGACCGCTATTATCTGTATAGAACGTAATAGTAGAACATTATGTTAAATATTCAGACGATGCTAACAGTCTCAGTCTGCAAATCATGTGTGGATTTATAGCTTCCAAGAGAAGCTGCACATATAGATAAAGCAGCAAAAGTCATAAATAATACTTTATGAATTTTACGGTCGATTAAATGGCGACATCTTCTCTCAAGAAAGACTTCTTCTTCCAGCTGTAGATACTAGAACATAATTTTATAGTGTGCGATCTAAAATTATGCTTTAAATAAAAGTAAGCCCTCTGCTACAACGGCTATGTCCAGAACCTGTTTTCAAACTGTTGGGGGCTTATCTCTATGTCAGAAAGTGAATTTCACCACAGCGTTCATTTTGAACTGACAATTCGCTTTTGAGTATACAGCAAATACCCTATTAAGAGAGTTGAACCCAGATATTATTTCACTCAAGCTTATGGATATCAATATCGCCTAACTGTGAACGGAAATTACACAAAATAATAATGGAGGGGGGGGTATTTGTGAGACATGAAGGGCCTACTCAGGAATTATAAAAAGGCAACCCTAGTAATTCACACCTTTTCGCCTGTAGATGGGTATCACGTTTACAGTTGGAATGGAACTGTCCTCCGGACTGTATTATGACATGTTTATACAACGGAGACTATCTCTCTGTACTCGACCTTTTTACGACTTAATAGCAAATACTGTATCATGTAATGATTGGGACAGGTTTAAATCTTGGAGAATACGCAAAGAATAGTAATTTATACGCCTATTATCTTACTGCAGACCTTTCAGCTGGTAACGCCTATCATTTAAACATTTGTGGAGAAATGGGCACCTAGACTAAGTCTCTTCCTTTGGATCGCAGTCTACAATCACCCATTACACTGTATGTCTATCTTGGCATCCTCAAGCTCATTGACATTGACCGAGTACCAACTACTGTTTGAATTAGAAAGGATGAATAGATGGAATAAAATTGGTGCTTTAAAATGAACCCGCTTTTTAGATGTTCGCCTATTAACGCAAATAGACTCGCTGTAAGTTGGAGAAGTGTACCTGTTTCATATTCATACATGCCTCGTCACATCACTCAACAGACATTGGATATTCTCTCTCTTGGTG
>JABUQX010013154.1:0-11826 GCA_015478945.1 Trachelipus rathkii | reverse complement strand
GAGAAGTTCCCCTTCCTTGAATAGGGCTATGCCCCGTGAGGTTAGAATTACCTAGAGAAGTTCCCCTTCTTGAATAGGGCTATTGCCCGTGAGGTGGTGACTGAATTACCTAGAGGAAATTCCCCTCTTTGAATAAGCAGTTATTGCCCTCTGAGTTGAATTACCTTAGAGAAAGTTCCCCTCACTATGAATAGGGCTATGCCCGTGACGTGTGAAATTACCAAGAGAAGTTCCCTCCTGAATAGGGCTATGCCTGTGAGGGTGGGAATGACTAGAGAAGCCCTTCCCAATCCTTAGAATAGGGCTATTGCCCGTGAGGTGTGAATACCGAAAGGGAAGCTATACCCCTCCATGCAATAGGGCTATGCCCCCGTGAGGTGTGCAATTACCTAGAGAAGCTCCCCTCCTTTGAATAGCATCTTATTTGCCCGTGAGGTGCCCTGAATACAAGCCAGAAGCTTCCCCTCCTGAAAGTGTAAGGGCTATGCCCGTGATCTGTGAAATTACCTAGAGAATTCCCCTCCTTGAAATAGGGCTATGCCCGTGCAGGTGTGATTAATTAAGAGAATTCCCTCCTTAAATAGGCTATGGCCGTTGAGCGGTGAATTAACTAGAGAAGTTCTCCTCCTTGAATAGTGCTATGCCGTGAGTTCGTGAATTTAAATAGAGAAGTGTCCCCTCCTTGATAGGGCTAATGCCCGTCTGAGGTGTAAATTAATTAGAGAAGTCCCTCCTTGAATAGCGGCTATGCCCTGTGACAGGGGTGACTGAATTACCTAGGAGAAGTTCCCTCCTGAATAGGCTATGCCCGTGGGTGTGAATTTAAATAGAAGAAAGTTCCCCTTTAACCTTGAATTAGGGCTATGCCCCGTAGGTGTGAATTAAATAGCAGAAGTTCACTCCTTGAATAGCAGGCTATGCCCGTGAGGTCTGAATTACCTAGAGAAGTTCCCCTCCTTGAATTAGGCTATATGCTCGTGAGGTGTGAATTACCAAGAGAAGTTCCCCTCCTTGAATAGGGCTATGCCCGTGAGGTGTGAATTACCTAGAGAAGTTCCCCTCCTTGAATAGGGCTATGCCCATGAAGTGTGAATTACCTAGAGAAGTTCCCCTCCTGAATAGGGCTATGCCCTGCTGAGGTGTGCAATTACCTAGAGAAGCTCCCTCCTTGAATAGGGCTATTGCCCGTGAGGTGAACAAGTGTGAATGACCTAGAGATGTTCCCCTCCTTGAAAAGGGTATCCCTGTGAGGTGTGAATTACCTAAAGAAGTTCCCCTCCTTAAATAGGGGCTATTGCCCGTCAGGTGTGAATTACCTAGAGAAGTTTCCCACTCCTGAATTAGGGCCTCATGCCCGTGCAGGTTGTGAACTACCTTAGAGAAAGTTCCCCTTCCTTGAATAGGGCTATGCCCGTGAGGTGTGAATTACCTATAGAAGTTCCCCTCCTTAGAATAGGCGCTATGCCCGTAGGTGTGAATTACCTAGAGAACTTCCCCTCCTTGAATAGGGCCGTGCTCTGTGAGGTGTGAATGACCTAGAGAAGTTCCCCTCCTTGAATTAGGCTATGCCCGTGAGGTGCGTGATTACTAGCAGAGAATTCCCCTCCTTTGAATAGGGCTATGCCACTAGGTGTGAATTACCTAGAAAGTTCCCCTCCTTGAATAGAGCTATGCCCGTTAGGTGTGAATACCTAGAGAAGTTCCCCTCCGTGAATAGGGCTATGGCCCGTGAGTTGTGAATTACCTAGAGAAGCTTCCCTCCTTGAATAGGGCTATTGGCCCGTGAGGTGTGAATTAATTTAGAGAAGTTCCTCCATGGAATATGGGCTATGCCACTTGAGGTTGTGAATTAACTAGAGAAGTTTTCCTCCTTGAATAGGGCTATGCCCGTGAGATGTGAATTAAATAGAGAAGTTCCCCTCCTTGAATAGGGCTATGCCCGTGAGGTGTGAATTACCTAGAGAAGTTCCCCTCCTTGAATAGGGCTATGCCCGTGAGGTGTGAATTACCTAGAGAAGTTCCCCTCCTTAAATAGGGCTATGCCCGTGAGGTTTGAATTACCAAGAGAAGTTCCCCTCCTTGAATAGGGCTTATGCCCGTGAGGTGTGAATTACCTAGAGAAGTTCCACTCCTTGAATAGGCTATGCCCTTGAGGTGTAAATTACCTAGAGAAGTTCCCTCCTTGAATAGGGCTATGCCCGTGAGGTGTGAATTACCTAGAGAAGTTCCCCTCCTTGAATAGGGCTATGCCCGTAAGGTATGAATTACCTAGAGAAGTTCCCCTCCTTGAATAGGGCTATGCCCGTGAGGTGTGAATTACCTAGAGAAGTTCCCCTCCTTGAATAGCTGGCTATTCCCGTAGCAGGTGCTGAATTACCTAGAGGTGCTTCCCTCCTGAATAGGGCTATGCCCGTGAGGTGTGAATTACCTTAGAGAAGTTCCCTCCTTGAATAGGGCTATGCCCGTGAGGTGTGAATTAAATAGAGAAGTTCCCCTCCTTGAATAGGGCTATGCCCGTGAGGTGTGAAATAATTAGAGAAGTTCCCCTCCTTGAAAAGGGCTATGCCCGTGAGGTGTGAATTACCTAGAGAAGTTCCCCTTCTTGAATAGGGCTATGCCCGTGAGGTGTGAATTACCAGAAGAAGTTCCCCTCTTTGAAGGGGGGGTTGCCCTTGAGGTGCTGAATTACCTAGGAGAAGTTCCCTCTTGATAGGGCTATGCCCCGTGAGGTTGTGAATTACCTAGAGAAGTTCCCCTCCTTGAATAGGGCTATGCCCGTGAGGTGTGAATTACCTAGAGAAGTTCCCCTCCTTGAATAGGGCTATGCCCGTGAGGTGTGAATTACCTAGAGAAGTTCCCCTCCTTGAATAGGGCTATGCCCGTGAGGTGTGAATTACCTAGAGAAGTTCCCCTCCTTGAATAGATCTATGCCCGTGAGGTGTGAATTACCAAGAGAAGTTCCCCTCCTTGAATAGGGCTATGCCCGTGAGTGTGAATTACCTAGAGAAGTTCCCCTCCCTTGAATAGGCTATGCCCCGTGAGAGTGCTGAATATAATTAGAGAAGTCCCCCCGTGAAGAGGGCTATGCACGTGGAGGTGTGAATTACCTAGAGAAGTTCCCCTCCTTGAATAGGGCTATGCCCGTAAGGTGTGAATTAAATAGAGAAGCTCCTTGAATAGGGCTATGCACGTGAGATGTGAAATACCTAGAGAAGTTCCCCTCCTTGAATAGGGCTATGCCCTTGAGGTGTGAATTACCTAGAGAAGTTCCCCTCCTTGAATAGGGCTATGCCCGTGAGGTGTGAATTACCAAGAGAAGTTCCCTCCTTGAATAGGGCTATGCCCGTGAGGTGTGAATTACCTAGAGAAGTTCCCCTCCTTGAATAGGGCTATGCCCGTGAGGTGTGAATTACCTAGAGAAGTTCCCTCCTTGAATAGGGCTATGCCCGTGAGGTGTGGATTTACTAAAAGAGGTCCCCTCCTTGAAAAAGGGCTATGCCCTGTAAGGTGTGAATTACTAGAGAAGTTCACCTTCCTTGAATAGGGCTATGCCCGTGAGGTGTGAATTACCTAGAGAAGTTCCCCTCCTTGAATAGGGCTATTCCCGTGAGGTGTGAATTACCTAGAGAAGTTCCCCTCCTTGAATAGGGCTATGCCCGTGAGGTGTGAATTAAATAGAGAAGTTCCCCTCCTTGAATAGGGCTATGCCCGTGAGGTGTGAATTAAATAGAGAAGTTCCCCTCCTTGAATAGGGCTATGCCCGTGAGGTGTGAATTACCTAGAGAAGTTCCCATCCTCACAGGGCTATGCCCTGAGGTGTAATTACCTATAGAGAAGTTCCCCTTCTTGAATAAGGGCTATGCCCGTGAGGGTGTTGAATACCTAGAGAAGTTCCCCTCTTTGAATAAGGCTATGCCCTTGAGGTGCTGTGAATTACCTAGAGAAGTTCCCCTCCTTGAATAAGGGCTATAGCCCGTGAGGTGTGAATTACCAAGAGAAGTTCCCCTCCTTGAATAGGGCTATGCCCGTGAGTTGTGAATTACCTAGAGAAGTTCCCCTCCTTGAATAGGGCTATGCCCGTGAGGTGTGAATTAATTAGAGAAGTTCCCTCCTTGAATAGGGCTATGCCCGTGAGGTGTGAATTACCTAGAGAAGTTCTCCTCCTTGAATAGGGCTATGCCCGTGAGGTGTTGAAAATTAAATAGAGAAGGTTCCCCTCCTTTGCAATAGGGCTATGCAGTGAACGTGTTGTGAATTAAATAGAAGAAGTTCAACTCCTTGAATAGAGCTATGCCCGTGAGGCTGCTGAATTACCTAGAGAAGTTCCCCTCCTTTGAATAGGGCTATGCCAGTGAGGTGTGAATTACAGAGAAGTTCCCCTCCTTGAATAGGCTATCCCGTGAGCGTGTGAATTTACCTAAGAAGTTCCCTCCTTTGAAATAGTCGGGCTAGCCGTGAGGTGTGAATTACCTAGAGAAGTTCCCCTCCTTGAATAGGGCTATGCCCGTGAGGTGCGAATTACCTAGAGAAGTTCCCCTCCTTGAATAGGGCTATGCCCGTGAGGTGTGAATTACCTAGAGAAGTTCCCCTCCTTGAATAGGGCTATGCCCGTGAGGTTAGAATTACCTAGAGAAGTTCTCCTCCTTGAATAGGGCTATGACCGTGAGGTGTGAATTACCTAGAGAAGTTCCCCTCCTTGAATAGGGCTATGCCCGTGAGGTGTGAATTACCTAGAGAAGTTCCCCTCCTTGAATAGGGCTATGCCCGTGAGGTGTGAATTACCTAAAGAAGTTCCCCTCCTTGAATAGGGCTATGCCCGTGAGGTGTGAATTACCTAGAGAAGTTCCCCTCCTTGAATACGGCTATGTGCCCATGAGGTGTGAACTACCTAGCAGAAGTTCCCCCCTTTGATAGGGCTATGCCCGTGAGATGTGAATTACCTTAAGAAGTTCCCCTCCTTGAATAGGGCTATGCCCGTGAGGTGTGAATTACCTAGAGAAGTTCCCCTCCTTGAATAGGGCTATGCCCGTGAGGTGTGAATTATATAGAGAAGTTCCTCTCCTTGAATAGGGCTATGCCCGTGAGGTGTGAATTACCTAGAAAAGTTCCCCTCCTTGAAAATTGCTTATGCCGTGAGGTGTGAATTACCTAGAGAGTTCCCCTCCTTGAATAGGGCTATGCCCGTGAGGTGTGAATTACCTAAGAGAAGTTCCCCTCCTTGAATAGGGCTATGCCCGTGAGGTGTGAATTACCTAGAGAATTTCCCCTCCTTGAATAGGGCTATGTCCGTGAGGTGTGAATTACCTAGAGAAGTTCCCATCCTTGATGGGCTATGCCCGAGAGGTGTGAATTTTCCAAAAAAAACCCCCCCCTTAAAGAGGGTTATCCCGGTGAGTTGTGAATTTAACAGAAGAAGTTCCCCTCCACTTTGAATAGATCTCATGCCCGTGAGGTGTGGAATTACCCTTAGAGAATTTCTCTTGAATAGGGCTATGCCCGTGAGGTGTGAATTACCTAGAGAAGTTCCCCTCCTTGAATAGGGCTATGCCCGTGAGGTGTGAATTACCTAGAGAAGTTCCAGTCCTTAAATAGGGCTATGCCCGTGAGGTGTGAATTACCTAGAGAAGTTCCCCTCCTTGAATAGGGCTATGCCCGTGAGGTGTGAATTACCTAGAGAAGTTCCCCTCCTTGAATAGGGCTATTGCCCGTGAGGTGTGATTACCTAGAGAAGTTCCCCTCCTTGAATAGGGCTATGCCCGTGAGGTGTGAATTACCTAGAGAAGTTCCCCTCCTTGAATAGGGCTATGCCCGTGAGGTGTGAATTACCTAGAGAAGTTCCCTCTTCGAATAGGGCTTAATGACGCGTGAGGTGTGAATTAACCTAGAGAAAGCTCCTCCTTGAATAGGGCTATGCCCGTGAGGTGTGAATTACCTAGAGAAGTTCCCCTCCTTGAATAGGGCTATGCCCGTGAGGTGTAAATTATCTAGAGAAGTTCCCCTCCTTGAATAGGGCTATGCCCGTGAGGAGTGAATTACCTAGAGAAGTTCCCTTCCTTGAATAGGGCTATGCCCGTGAGGTGTGAATTACCTAGAGAAGCTCCCCTCCTTGAATAGGGCTCCGGATCCTAGGTAGATATTACCTAGAGAAGTTCCCCTCCTCTAATAGGTTTATGCCCGTGAGGTGTGAATATTAGGAGCTTCTCATTATCGCATGGGACTATGCCCTGAGCAGTAGCTCGACATTACAGATGAAGCAGATCATATTTAGTGGGCTTCGCAGCGTGAGCGTGCTAGATTACCTAGAGAGTTCCCCTCCTTGAATAGGGCTAATGCCCGTGAGGTGTGAATTACATAGAGAAGTTACCCTCCTTGATTGAATGGTGCTATGCCCGTGAGGTGTGACATAATACCTAGAGAAGTTCCACTCCTTGACTAGGGCTATGCCCGTGAGGTGTGAATTCTAGATAAGTTCCCTCCCTTGAATAGGGCTATGCCCCATGAGGTGTGAATTAACTAGAGAAGTTCTCCTCCTTGAAAAAGGGGCTATGCCCGTGAGTGGTGAATTACCTAGAGAAGTTTCCCCTCTTGAATAGGGCTGTGGCCCGTGAGGTGTGAATTACCTTAGAGAAGTCCTCCGACTACCATTTTCTTCTTTATTGTGAGAGATAGTGGTGAGGATGAGCAGTGAATTATAGAGAGTTTCCCCTCCTTAAATAGAGGGCTCTTGACCCGTGAGGATGTGAATCTACCTAGAGAGATCCCTCCTTGAATAGGGCTATGCCGTGAGGTTAGAAATTACTAGAAAGTTCCCTCTTTTGAATAGGGCTACTGTCCGTGAGGTGTGAAATTTAATAGAGAATTCCCTTCCTTGAATAGCGGCTATGCCCAAAGGGTGTGAATTACCTTAGAGAAGTTCCCTAATTGAATAGGGCTATGCCCGTGAGGTGTGAAATTACCTAGAGAAGTTCCCCTCCTTGTAGAGCCTATGCCCCGTGAGGTGTGAATTATGGGTATATACCTTGA
This sequence comes from Trachelipus rathkii, assembly GCA_015478945.1. Classification (NCBI taxonomy): domain Eukaryota; kingdom Metazoa; phylum Arthropoda; class Malacostraca; order Isopoda; family Trachelipodidae; genus Trachelipus; species Trachelipus rathkii. The sequence continues at coordinate 4,803 of JABUQX010013154.1, read as the reverse complement.
ATAGGGCCATGCCCGTGAGGTGTGATTTACCAAGAGAAGTTCCCCTCCTTGAATAGGGCTTGCCCGTGAGGTGTGAATTACCTAAAGAGGTTCCCCTCCTTCAATAGGGCTATGCCATCGAGGTGAAATTACCTAGAGAAGTCTCCCTCCTTGAATAGGGCTACTGCCCGTGAGGTGATAAAATTACATAGCAGGATCTATTATTAAGCTAGGAGTTATGGTCGCAGGTGTGAATACCTAGAGAGTTCGTTTCGATGGGGCTATGCCCGTGAGGGTGTGAATTACCTAGAAGAGTTCCCCTCTTGAATAGGGCTATGCCATCGAGTGCTGAATTACACTAGAAGAAGTTTCCCCTCCTTGATAGGGCCTATGACAGTGAGAGTGTGAATTACATAGAGAGTTCCGCTCCTTGAATAGGGCTATGGCCGTGAGGTGGAATTAAACTAGAAGAAGTTCCCTCTTGAATAGGGCTATGCCCTGGAGGTGTGAATTACCTAGAGAAGTTTCCCTCCTTGAATAGGCTATGCCCGTGAGGTGTAATTAAACCTAGAGAAGTTCCCCCTCCTTGAAATAGGGCTTATTGCCTGTGAGCGCTGGTAAATTATCTAGAGAGTTCGCCCCTCCATTGAATAGGGCTATGCCCGTGAGGAGTGAATTACCTAGAGAAGTTCCTTCCTTGAATAGGGCTATGCCCGTGAGGTGTGAATTACCTAGAGAAGCTCCCTCCTTGAATAGGCTATGCGCGTGAGGTGTGAATTACCTAGAAAGACAGTTGCCCTCCTTGAATTAGGGCTATGCGCGTTGAGGTGTGATATTACCCTAGCGAAGTTCCTCCTTGAATAATGGGCTATCGCCGTGAGGTGTGAATTACTAGAGAGTTCCCCCTCACTTGAATAGGGACTTAATGCCGTGGGTGTGAAATTACCTAGAGAAGTTTCCCCTCCTTGATACGGGGCTATGCCGTGCAGGTGTGAAATTACGCTGAGAAGTTCCCCTCCCTTAAATAGGGCTACTGTCCCGTGAGGTGTGAATTATCCTAGAGAGTTGGCACTCCTGAATAGGCTTAATGCCCGTGAGGTGGTGAATTACTATGATAAGTTTCCCCTCCTGAATAGGGCTTGCCCGTGAGGTGTGAATTACCTAAGAGAAGTTCTTCTCTTTTAAAAGGGGGTGTCCCTTGGGGGGTGAATTACTAGAGAAGTCCCTCCCTTTTATAGGGCTATGCCCGTGAGGTTGAATTACCTAGAGAATGTTCCCCTCCTTGAATAGGGCTGTGCCGTGGAGGTGTGAATTACCTAGAGAATTCCCCTCCTTGAATAGGGCTCTGGCCCTGTGAGGTGTGAATTACCTTGAGAGAAGATCCCCTCCTTGAATAGGGCTATGCCCGTGAGGTGTGAATTACCTAGAGAAGTTCCCCTCTTTGAATAGGGCTATGCCCGTGAGGTGTGAATTACCTAGAGAAGTTCCCCTCCTTGAATAGGGCTATGCCCAAAAGGTGTGAATTACCTAGAGAAGTTCCCCTAATTGAATAGGGCTATGCCCGTGAGGTGTGAATTACCTAGAGAAGTTCCCCTCCTTGAATAGGGCTATGCCCGTAGGGTGTGAATTACCTAGAGAAGTTTCCCCTTCCTTGAATAGGACTATGCCCGTGAGGTGTGAATTACCTAGAGAAGTTCCCCTCCTTGAATAGGGCTATGCCCGTGAGGTGTGAATTACCTAGAGAAGTTCCCCTCCTTCAATAGGGCTATGCCCATGAGGTGTGAATTACCTAGAGAAGTTCCCCTCCTTGAATAGGGCTATGCCCGTGAGGTGTGAATTACCTAGTGCAACACCCGCTCCTTGAATAGGGCTTTTTGCCCGTGAGGTGTGAAATTACCTAGAGAAGTTCCCCTCTTGAATAGGGCTATGCCCGTAAGGGTGTGAATTACCTAGAGAAGTTTCCCTTCTCCTTGAATAGGGCTATGCCCATGAGTGTGAATTACCCTAGAGATAGTTCCCCTTCCTTGTAATAGGGCTACTGACCGTGAAGGTGTGGAATTTACCTAGGAAGTTCCCCCTCCTTGAATTAGGGCCTATGCCGTGAGGTGTGAATTACCTAGAGAAGTTCCCCTCCTTGAAAAGGGCTATGCCCGTGAGGTGTAAATTACCTAGAGAAGTTTCCCTCCTTGAATAGGGCTATGCCCGTGAGGAGTGAATTACCTAGAGAAGTTCCCTTCCTTGAATAGGGCTATGCCCGTGAGGTGTGAATTACCTAGAGAAGTTCCCCTCCTTGAATAGGGCTATGCCGTGAGGTGTGAATTTACCTAGAAAGTTTCCAGCTCCTTGAATAGGGCTATGCGCGTGAGGTGTGAGAATAACCTAGAGAAGTTCTCCTCCTTAAATAGGGCATGCCCGTGAGGTGTGAATTACGCTAGAGAAAGTTCCCCACGCTTGATAGGCCCTATGCCCGTGAGGTGTGAATTACCTAGAGAAGTTCCCCTCCTTGAATAGGGCTATGCCCGTGAGGTGTGAATTACCTAGAGAAGTTCCCCTCCTTGAATAGGGCTATGCCCGTGAGGTGTGAATTACCTAGAGAAGTTCTCCTCCTTGATCAGGGCTGTGCCCGTGAGGTGTGAACTACCTAGAGAAGTTCCCCTTCTTAAATAGGGCTATGCCGTGAGGTGTAAATTACCTAGAGAAGTTCCACTCCTTGAATAGGGCGTTATGCCCGTGAGGTGTGAAATTACTAGATAAGTTCCCTCCTTGAATAGGGCCCTACGCCCGTGAGGTGTGAATTCCTAGAGAAAGTTCTTCTCTTTGAATAGGGCTATTGCCCGTGGGGTGGGTGTGCTTTATCTAGAGAAGTTCCCCCCCTTGAATAGGGCTGTGGCCCGTGAGGTGTGAATTACCTAGATGAAGTTTCCCCTCCTTGAATAGGGCTGTGCCGTAAGGTGTGAATTACTGAGAAGTTCCCTTGCCCTTAAATAGGGGCTCTGCCGTGATGGTGTGAATTTACCTAGAGAAGATCCCTTTCTTGAATAGGGCTATATGCCCGTGAGGTGTACGAATTACCTGAGAAGTTCCCCTCTTTGAATAGGGCTAATGGCCCGTGAGGTGTGAATTACTAGAGAAGTTCCCTCCTTGAATAGGGCTATGCCCGTGAGGTGTGAATTACCTAGAGAAGTTCCCCTCTTGAATAGGGCTATGCCCGTGAGGTGTGAATTACCTAGAGAAGTTCCCCTTCCTTGAATAGGGCTATGCCCGTGAGGTGTGAATTATCTAGAGAAGTTCCCCTCCTTGAATAGGGCTATGCCCGTGAGGTGTGAATTACCTAGAGAAGTTCCCATCCTTGAATAATAGGGCTATGCCCCGTGAGGTGTGAATCCTAAGAGAAGTTCCCCTCCTTGAATAGGGTATGCCCGTGAGGTGTAAAATTACCTAGAGAAGTTTCCCCTCCTCGAATAGGGCTATGCCCGTGAGATTTTGTGATTAACCTAGAGAAGTTCCCTACTCTAACTAGGGCATGCCCGTGAGGTGTACATTACCTAGAGAAGTTTCCCCTCCTTGAATAGGGCTACTGCCGTGAGGTGTGAATTACCTAAAGAAGTTCCCTCCTTGAATAGGGCTATGCCGTGAAGTGTGAATTACCTATAGAGAAGTTCCCCTAATTGAATAGGGCTATGCCGTGAGGTGGTGAATCTAAAATATTAGAGAAGTTCCCCTCCTTGATAGGGCTATGCCCGTGAGGTGTGATTACCTAGAAAAGTTTCCGCCCTCAATTGAAAGGGCTATGCCCGTGAGTGGTGAATTACCTAGAGAAGTTTCACTCCTTGAATAGGGCTATGCCCGTTGGGTGTGTGAATTACCTAGAGAAGTCCCCTCCTTGATAGGGCTATGCCCGTGAAGTGTGAATTACCTAAAGAAAGTTCCCCTCCTGAATAGGGCTATGCCGTGAGGTGTGAATTAACCTCGAGAAGTTCCCATCCTTGAAAGGGCTATGCCCGTGAGGTGTGAATTCCTAAAAAAATTCCCTCCTTGAATAGGTGCTATGTGCCCGTGGGTTGTGAATTAAACAGAGAGTTCCCCTGCTCTTGGAATAATCTATGCCCCGTGAGGTGTGAATTTACCTAGAGAAGTTCCTCTCTTGAATAGGGCTAATGCCAGTTAGGTGTAATTACTAGAGAAGTTCCTCCTTTAATGGGCTAATGGCCCGTGAGGTGTGAAATTACCTAGAAGAAGGTTTCCAGCTTGAATAGGGCTATTGCCGTGAGGTGTGAATTACTTGGAGAAGTTCCCCTTCCTTGAATAGGGCTCTGCCCGTAGAGGTGTGAATTACTAGAGAAGTTCCCCTCCTGAATAGGGCTTTGCCGTGAGGTGTGAATTACCTAGAAGAAGTTTCCCCTCCTTGAATAGGGCTATGCCGTGAGGTGTAATTACCTAGAGAAGTTCCCTGCCTTGAATAGGGCTATGCCATGAGGTGTGAAATTACCTAGAGAAGTTTCCCTCCTTTAATAGGGCTATTACCGTGAGGTGTGAATTACCTAGAGAAGTTCCCCTCCTTGAATAGGGCTATGCCGTGAGGTGTGAATTACCTAGAGAAGTTCCCCTCCTTTGAATAGGGCTATGCCCCGTGAGGTGTAAATTATCTAGAGAAGTTCCCCTCTTGAATAGGGCCTATGCCCGTGATATAGTGAATTACGCTAGAGAAGTTCCTTCCTTGAATAGGGCTATGCCGTGAGGTGTGAATTACCTACAGAAGTTCCCCTCTTGAATAGCTGATGCCCCGTAGGTGTGAATTACCAAGAGAAGTTCCCTCCTTGAATA
>JABUQX010013153.1:57500-60000 GCA_015478945.1 Trachelipus rathkii | reverse complement strand
TCCAATACATAATTAAATACGACATCAGTACACTTATTTTTGGGACATATATATACATATATATATAGTAGAGTAGAGGCATATATATATATATATATATATATATATATATATATATATATATATGTTATTGGTTATATATATATATATATATATATATAGAAAGTATATATATATATATATATATTTTTAAAAAGATTATCATCACCATAATGGTCTTCAATGAGGGGTTATGGAAATAAAAAACAGGTATCTAATCCGGTCAATCCAATAATCATAGATATATATATATATATATATATATATATAGAGCAGAGAGAAAGAGTATATATATATATATATATATATATATATATATATATATTATTATTATTACATATATATTATTATTATATATATTACATATGTATATACATAGATTCTTTAACATAGATTTTTAGTACCTTTGTATATTTTTTATTATTACCATTGTCTATATATAGATAGATATATATATATATATATATTATGCTATATATATATTTTATATGTATGGTTTGTATATGCAAGTCTAAAAGGAAATTCATGCTTATTTTGCATATTATATAATTGAAAGAAATACCCTTCTAAATATATATATATTACTTATATATATATATAGTTATTACATAATGATATATATATATATATATTAGTTATTATTATACATATATATATATACATATATATTAGGGACAGTACTGATAGTATCGGTATCGGTATCGGCATCGGCAGTATCGGCCATTTTGGGGGGTATCGGTATCGGTATCGGTATCGGTTAATATGGGCCAATACTTAGCCGATACTCTTACTATTAAAGAAAATACCATGAGAACTTTTAGATTCACAATAACGAATTGATATATCAAACTAGCATTTGGTTATGTTTTTTTTTCCTCGATTTTGAATTTAGATCTTAAAGCCCAACTTGGGCTTCTTTAGTAATGATTACCTATATTTGATAAACACATTATAATCTTATAGATCACTTTCACTTTTGAAGACTAATGTGTATTTTTTTTTTTTTTTGTACGCAATTTCGTGAGAGCGTGAGTGCGAGGTTTTATTTCTTCTGGATTATTCATATTTTAGATATTTGCCGTAAATAGGGTATTGCAGCGTTTTTAAATGTATTTAATTAGTTTGAGCGTACGAATAAATTTCTTTTCCTCATCTTTAGTTTTTTTCAATATAGTCTGCCTGTTTTTTTTGTGTTTATTTAAAAAGGTGCGTATGATAGCAGATTGCACAGGCGTGCCTTTCTTTTTAATTTAATTAACATCAATGGCTTGCACTTTAACTCTGCATCCATGGAATACTACCTTTCTAATTTAACCCTAACCTTTTGCTCTTGTCCGAGACCCAGATGGCTAAGAATTCATCCTTCAACTCTTCGCTTAATATATCCAACTATAACTTGTTTTACAATTTCTGTCTGAAGGGTGGAGTATGTGCCTATGTAAATATAAACACTCCTATAACACGTCTCGAGAATCTCTAGAATCTCCTAACTTCAATGTTCTGTGGCTTAAAATCTTTCTTCCTTCTATTACAATAATCTTATGTTTGCTACTGTTCTCCTAACAGGACAGATTTTCACGCCTTTTTGATTACTTACTTACTTCTCACGAGACTGTTATATCTTCTTATCCAAATACTGAGTCCTATATTTAGGGGATTTCAATGTACATAACACTGGAACTGTTGGGTTCCTCTCATACTGATTTTGGGAGGAAGCAGAATCATTCAGTATTCTCAACGATCTGGAGAAACTAATTAAAGAACCTATTAATATCCATTCCGGATCGTCCCAACCGATCTTGAACACACTTACTTATGTTTCACCACTAGTCCTTCTCTATAAATACACCACCTTCGCACCTATCGTAAATCTGACCACAACCTTATATCTCTTATTTTTAATACTCTCTCTCTCCAACATCTCCATCCTGCCCTATGGTTTTTAGCACTTTGATCGGGGCCGATTGGGGGTATTAGTGCCGTTTACTAACTATAATTGAGTGACTGCTTTGACTCTGAAGACGCTTCAGCTTCCTGCCGATAAAAGGGAACCGTAACTGCTGATGGATGAGCAGGTTCAATTTTCTGGACCAAATATTTTCTCAAACCATAATGATCAGCTTGTTCTCTGGCCATTCAGGCCAGAGACAGTGCGTAAGTGGAAAATTCTCGTTCTCCTATCACTCTTGCAAATTTTCATTCAGCTAGAAATCGTTGTAGAGATACCGACAAAGCAAACTTTCATTAAACGAAAGTGTGCTGACCTCCTTGGTTCTCCGACTGACAAATCTCTCTGGCCTCTTACCAAAACAGATCTTAATAATTTCTGCAAATCATCCTTCCTCCTTATTCGCTCGACAGATTTTGGTTACATTCCAATCCGAAAAGGCTAATCATCTCTTTTGCCTCCTATTTTCCTCAACCATGGACGATTCTGGCATTCCTTCCCTCCTCCTTCTCA
>JABUQX010013153.1:45000-47500 GCA_015478945.1 Trachelipus rathkii | reverse complement strand
ATGAGTATCACATTTCTTATTTTGTAGTTCAGTAATGATCGCTTTGACTTCTGAGACCTTAACATTTTCAAATGAAAAGAGAGAACCATAGTCTGCCAAATAGGTTTCAAATGAGGTATGCCTAAGTGGCATGTTTGATACATTTAGTTTGCCATTATTTACGAAGTAATTGTTAAGTTCATCGGCAATTTCTTTTTGTTGTTTTAATATTTCTCCGTTTTTGTTTATTTCATTTATTTTGCTTTTTTTTGAATTACTTTTGTTGACTAGATCATTAATTAATCCCCAAGTTGATTTTGGGTCTTCATATACATTTTTAAATTTACTATTGTAATATTTCTTTTTTGCTTTCTTCAAAACAATTTTCAATTGTTTGTCATACTTATTATATAATTGAAATGGTATGATACCTCCTTTATAATTTCTGTAGAGTTTATGTTTTTGACTTATTGAGTTTCTTATACCTGATGTTATCCATGGATTTTTAATCCTCTTTGATCCTAATGTTTTGGTTTTTAAAGGAAATGAATCATTATAACATGTATTTAAAGAGTTTATAAAGCAGGTAAGTTTTGAATGGATGTCAATCTGGTCATTCTGTATGTATGAAAAGTCAACCTCATTTAACTTACTTATAAAAGTACGTCTGCAATTTTCATCGTCCTGCCTATAATTTATGGTAGTAAGTGTTCGTGTTTTATTAATGTAAAATTTTACAATACAGGGGTAATGATCCGTCATATCTGTTTTTATTACAAAAGATTTGATATCAGCTTCTAGGTTACTCCAAACATGATCAATTAGCGTTGGGTTTCTGTCGTCATTGTTATTAGGGCGGGTAGGCACCGTTATGTAGTTGATCAGGCCGTTTGACATCATTATATTTGATAGCGCGTTGCTGCCTAGCGAAGGGCTATTATTACCTACATCAATGTTGAAGTCACCAGCAATTACTACCTTCGTGTTATGCAAGTATGTTTGGATTGTATATTCAAGTGAGTTAATGAATTCAATTCTCGACGCATTAGGGGGTCGGTATAATCCCACTATCACTACATTGAAGGATTTGTTTTCAATTCGAACTGCCAGGATTTCAATAGTTTCGTCAATTTTAGAAAATATTATTTTTGGGTTATCACATATATCATTTTTTATGAAAATAGAGACTCCCCCCCTCTCTTGTTTTTTGGTCTAACAATATGAAATCCATTATATCCTTTTAACAAATGCACTTCTTTATTGTGTTCATTAAGGAAAGTCTCGCTCAACACCACGCAATCAAGATTAATATTTTGATAATCCAGATAATTTAGGAAATCATCATAATGTTTTTGGAGGCTTCTTACATTAAAATGTAATAATGCGAAATTACTTAGTTCGTCTGTGGTATTATTAGCTTTTCTTATCACATCTGGGGAGGTGTATTCAGTATTGTGTGTGGAATTGCTAGAAAGAAGTTCGTCCCAATTCCTTATTTGATTCATGATAATAGTAATAATAATAATAATAATAATAATAATAATAATAATAATAATAATAATAATAATAATAATAATAATAATAATAATAATAATAATAATAATAACAATAATGGAATATTAAAATACTTTAGAGTGATTAATAAGTTAATCGACAATAGTGGGCAAATTATTTGTTACAATATTAACAGATAGATAGATAGATATTAACAGATAGATATGCCCCAAATTGGTAATTCAATATCCATGTGCCGTGGTTCAACAAAAGAATCATACAGTTTGATTTAAGGTACTAAAGGTTCCCAATGGGTCCATAGCGCAATTTCAAGATTATGTCATTTAATTTCATGGATGTAATAAATAGAGGAATAGGTAGGTAAATAGGCTGATAAGTAGGTGGATAGGTAGATAGATAGATAAATAGATAGATAGATAGATAGGTATATTGATGGGTAGATAGGTAGAACAACATTTAACTAAATATAGTGTCAGAGATAGATAGATAGATAGATGATAGATAGATAGATAGATAGATAAATAGATAGATTATACATATACACATATACACATATACACACATATACATATATACATATATATACATACATACATACATACATATACATACATATATGTATATATACACACATATAGATAGATAGATAGATAGATAGATAGATAGATAGATAGATAGATAGATAGATAGATAGATAGAGAGAGATATAGAGATAGATAGAGTTAGATAGATAGTTAGGGATAGATAGATAGGTATATAGATAGGAGGTAGATAGGTATATTGATGGGTAGATAGGTAGGACAAAATATAATTAAATATAGTGTCACAGACAGATATATACAAAGACAGATAGATAGATAAATAGATAGAGAAACATACATAGTTGATGTTCTGATGTTGATAGAGAGCTAGATAGATATATGCTTAGATAGATAGATAGATAGATAGACAGATAGATAGGATAGATGTGTTGTCTCGTGAAGACAATAATAGTATAGATAGGTAG
>JABUQX010013153.1:25000-27500 GCA_015478945.1 Trachelipus rathkii | reverse complement strand
TTGAGCGTAAAACATTATAAAAAATGGGAAATCATAGAAAACAAAATATCAGCGCAACTTGTGTCTAAGGAATATTTATATTTTACAATTCTTTTAATCATAAATTTTGGTATATGTAATTCTTTACTTTTAATATTATTTTTTTGAATTAAAATTGTTTTATTATTATATGATTGTTCATAATGTTTTCTTTACAAAATTATTGTTTATATTAAATTTAACGTTTTTTTTATTGCACTTAAAAGATGATTTCTCTCTCTCTCTCTCTCTCTCTCTCTCTCTCTCTCTCTTCTCTCTCTTTTTCCCCCTCTCTCTGTTTCTTCTCTCTCTCTCTCTCTTCTCTCTCTCTCTCTCTCTCTCTCTCTCTCTCTCTCTCTCTCTCTCTCTCTCTCTCTCTCTCTCTCTCTCTCTCTCTCTCTCTCTCTCTCTATATATATATATATATATATATATGTATGTAGGTGAGAAAAATTATGTATAAGAAATTAATGTACTAATTTAATAAAATAACCCCATACTATTAAAGAGATAACTATAAATGAGTTATAACTACTTGTGTTGATGATTCATTATCCTCGAAGTCCCAATCAAAGCGTAACCATATAGCCTCTTGTTGGAGAAAAAGGAGGCTTCAACAGTGAAAGGTCGAGTCCCTTGTACCTGTAGATACTTAGTCCCCTCAACGTATAAACAAACCCTAATATGAGGAGCTATCAAAGAATAACCATCAACTACTACCTATACAGTGGAGGAACAAGCAGAAAAGATAACTAGAATCTCTCTACTACACCAACAAGACCTGACAGTGGAGGAGAAAGAAGAGATAACTCCCAACACTCCTGCCAATACATAATCGGCAACCTCCCACGACTACAGAATTGGTTAACCCAGCAGTCCAAACACCCGCTTAAAAAGATGTCTTTAGAGCACCAGCAGCCCTTAGGAGACGGAAAGAAAAATAACAATCGCCTTCAAGAACAAACTTTTCAAAAAATGCCTTTGGAGATCTATGAACCCTACAAGAAGAAGTTCGTAACAGAAAAAGGAAGATTCAAGAAGAGGATGCCGACGAACCACTACTCCTACAAGCCTGGTCTCCCTGGGAGAGGAAACAGACAACAAATTTGTTTCTAATATAACGCACAACGCAAATTTATACTCCATCCCAATATTAAGTTTACAATAATGTTTACTCACCTTAATGTTAAGTTTACCAATTCCCACATTTTTATGATTAGTCGCAATTAAATGTTATCTTCATTTAATTAATAAAGTTATTGAAAATTCATGTTTGTAACTTGCCTATGAGAGTGAAAAATTGAATATTGGTAAAAAAAAGCTATGAAAAGAGAGAAGGAGAGAGGAAGAGAGGTAAAGAGAAAAATAAAGAAGAGGACAACCGAGAGAATTCAAAGCTGTAATCAAGGCACCAACCTTTGATAGAAATCGAGAGAGTGAGAGGGAGAGAGAGAGAGAAAGAGAGAGAGAGAGAGAGAGAGAGAGAGAGAGAGAGAGAGAGAGAGAGAGAGCCATCAAATTAGCCAGACAAACAGAGATACATAAATAGTAGAAAAACGAGAGAATAGGGAAAGAGAAACGAAAGATTACAAAGCTGTACTCAAGGACAAGAAGCCCCCTGCAATGAACCCTCAAATCCACTCTTAAAACAAGAGGCTCAATCAGGATTAAGATCTTAAGGCAATCAACTAATAGAAACGATCCTTATTCGTTGAGCTTGTCTTTAACTATAGTAAATATATGTTATATATATATATATAATATATATATATATATATATATATATATATATATATATATATATATATATATATATATATATATATATATATATATATATAGGATATATATATATATATATGATATATATATATATATATATGAGAGAAGAAAGATTATATATTATTATTATTATACATATTATTATATATTATTATTATTATTATATATATATATTACATATTATATATTATACATATATATACATATATATATTATTATTATTATTATTATTATTATTATTATATATTATTATATATATATTATTATTGTATATTATATATTATTATTATTATTATTAGTTATTATTATAGATTATTATTATTATTATTATTATATTATATATTATTATTATTATTATTATTATTATTATTATTATATATTTATTATTATTATTATATATATATATATATATATTATATACATATATATATATATGTATATTTCTTATTATTATTATTATTATTATATATTATTATTATTATTATTATTATTATATATATATTATTATATATATATACATATTATTATTATTATTATATATATATATATTAATATATATATATTATATATTAATACTGAGGCATCAAAGTTGAGGCATCAATACTGAGGCATTAATGCTGAGGCATCAAAGCTGAGGCATCAAAGTTGAGGCATCAAATATCGAGGTGGAGTGTAAGTGTGGTCTGTGGGTGTGAGTGTA
>JABUQX010013153.1:15000-17500 GCA_015478945.1 Trachelipus rathkii | reverse complement strand
TATTATTATTATTATTATTATTATTACTAATACTATTTTTCATTATGATTACCGATAACATTGTTATATTACTTATCTTATTACTTTTATTAACATTCATTATGTATTATTATTATTATTATTATCTATTATTATTATTATTTATTATTATATTAGTATTAATTATAAAAATTATTATTAAAATGGTTTTTATTGTTTATTATTATCTATCATCGAGTATGTATTCTACAATAACTATTATTATTTATTATCCATCTATTATTATTATTATTATTATTATTATTATTATTATTATTATTATTATTATTATTATTATTATTATTATTATTATTATTATTATTATTATTATTATTATTATTATTATTATTATTATTATACCTTTATTATTAAATTACTAATTTTATTATTAATTATTTTATTATCTCCATTCATTACTTATTTAATTAATTATTAGTAGTAGTAGTAGTAGTAGTAGTAGTAGTAGTAGTAGCCCTTTTCTCGTCTATGTATTCCTATATTATTATTATTATTATTATTATTATTATTATTATTATTATTATTATTATTGTTTTCATTATTATTATTATTATTATTATTATTTTATTATTATTATTATTATTATTATTATTATTATTATTATTATTATGCAAGCATAACTATGCAATCCATGGAGAGAATAAAGTATTTTTGATTTTGATTATTATTATTATTATTATTATTATTATTATTATTACTTTTATTATTATTATTATTTTTATTTTTATTATTATTATTATTATTATTATTATTATTATTATTATTATTATTATTATTATTATTATTATTATTATTATTATTATTATTATTATTATTATTATTTTTATCATCATTATTATTATTACCGAGAATCGGAAAGGGGAGAAAGATCACCAGCAGAGCTCTTCTAACGAAAGCCATACTAGCGATTAGAGATAAAATTTGGCGAATATTTATTTTTTGCAAATCTTCCTCTTAAAAATAGATTCGATAATTTTAGAAAGAACGATAGCGATAGCGATAGGGAAAAGGACGATAGTTGGAGGGTTGAGACGGATCCCCTTTTTTTATCACAGGCTGAAGGAAAGCAAGTTTTCAGCTGGATGGGAATGGCGAAATAGAAAGAGGCAGACGAAATAGTTTAGCAAGGAAAGGTGCAAGTTTGGAAGCACATGTTTTGAGAATCACAGGAGAAATACCATGAGGACCGCAAACCTCATTAGTATTACGCTGAGAGAGAGAGAGAGAGAGAGAGAGAGAGAGATAGGAGAAAGTGAAGAGAGAGGAGAGGAGAGAGAGAGAGAGAGAGAGAGAGAGAGAGAGAGAGAGAGCAGTAGCAACATCTTTAAAAGATATTAATATGTTAGGCAGAAATGAGTTGTAGGGAGGTGGAGAATGAGAAATAGCTTCGGAATCGTTTAAGGTGGAATTAGAAGCAAATGTTTGAGTTAAGAGTTCAGCTTTAGCGGAAGGTAAAAAGGCAATTGTACCATCGAAAGATTTATAGAGCAGGGAAATAGGATGAAAGAAGCCAAGTTAGAGATAATATTTTTTTGCAAAATGCCAAGAACTGCAAGAGGAAAGGGATCTAGTAAGATTATTGCATTTTCTACGGGGAAAAGAATTTTTAGTGTCACGTTAGAATAGATTTTGCACGATTCCCTGTTGAAATATAAGACGCTTGAGTTTCTGAAGTTTGATGACGACTTTATAATTATAATTATAATTATAATTATAATTATAATTATAATTATAATTATAATTATAATTATAATTATAATTCTTGAAGGCAGCGTCTCTGTGGCGAATAGTACTAGAGAAAGCAGAGTTAAACCAAGGTTTATTAGGTTTAGTTGAAACTTAAAGAATACGGAATATACGTTTCCTTGAAAGAGAGAATCATCTCAAAAATACGCGCAACATACTCCGAGGGTCCTCCTACCACGGAAGCAGTAGTCATTCCATGGGAAATAAAAAATTACGATCGCAGGTCTGACCGGATAGCAGCAAAGATGTGCCAAAACTTTCCTCACCGTAGGCGGGGGTTTCCCGCGGAAGATCTGAAGAGTTAGAATAGGAAACAGAGATAAAAGGTTACCGGGGAAACCAAGAAGAGGAAAGAGTATAACAGAATAAAGAGTTAGGAAAAGGTTTAGAATATTGAGTTCAACTACAAGACGATTATGTATAGGAGAAGGAGTTTGCTATATATATATATATATATATATATATATATATAATATATATATATACGAACTATATATATATATATATATATATATATATATAGTACATTATATATACTATAATAATTATATATATATATATTATTATATATACTATAATAATAAGTATATTTAATATATATATATATATATATATATATATATATTCATATAGTATATATATATATAGTTATATAATATTATACTATATATATATATATATCATCTAGTTATATATATTATATACCATATATATAGAT
>JABUQX010013153.1:0-2500 GCA_015478945.1 Trachelipus rathkii | reverse complement strand
TACAAAGAAGTAAAATTTAATGACTTGATATTTCATATTATTTACTAACAATCATATTTATGACATTATATCATTCTCTATTAATTTATGAATTTAAATTTACAAAGATCCGAAGTTTGAACGAAATTTTAAGTTCCGAGGCTTTAATACGAGAAAAAAATCGCTCAAATACGTCCTTCAGCGACAAACTTAGAGATGAGTGTTCTATGTTATATCATTATACATTTCTTGCGCAATTTGATTGGCTGAAAGATGTGAACATTATATAATAATACTGATAATGTGCTCGCAATTGATCCGACAAATTTAGAGATTACCTATATTATATTAATTCATTTATTGAATCCGCTTTATTCAGAGACGCAATATATTAAGTCATATATATATATATATATATATATATATATATATATATATATATATATATATTATATATATAATATATAATATATATATATATATATATATTTATATATATTATAATAGAATTGAAAATGAAAATAAAATGAACAATTGAAGAAAGGCAATCCTTTATTTTTCTATCCTAAAATATGGTCAGTACCATTCTCAGCATCAAATAGATGACTGGGACCTTCGCCAACTGATATATGATATATATTATTATAGATATATATATATTAATATAATTAATTTATATATAATAATATATATATATATTAATATATAATATATATATATAAATATATAATAATAATATAAAATAATATATAATAATATAAAATCTATTATATAATATTATATAGATATATGATGTAATATAAATAATATATACTATATATAATAGTATAATATATATTATAATTAATAATAAATTATATAAATTATTTAAAATATATATAATATAATAATAGTATCATATATAATTATAAATAGTAAGGCAACATTATATTATATATTTATTAAAAGTTTACAAGAGCTCATAAGATGTTAAAAGGTATTCGTAAGCGTTTCGGTCCTTTAATTTTTCTGGACCTTCCTCCAGACGATTTATTGAAGACTAAATAAGAATTATTAAAATTTTGTAAGATTATGTAAAACAGTTGAAATATGAAAAGTAGTAGTTTAAATTTAAGTAAATTTTGCTTTTATATTTTTGAAAAAATGGCTGTGGTGGTAAGAATGTTGATTAGTGTGGGATTGAACGTATATTCTCCTTTTTGTAGGTTAAAATTAGGAACCCTTCTTACATTCATTGGTACTCTACACATTCTCAACATATTAAATCTGGTGTTCTATCCTCTCTCTTCCTAAGAGCTCTACGCATCTGTTCTCCTACTCTTCTTCATAATGAAATTAAATACATTTTCAGTACGTTCAAGAAACTATCTTATCCAACCTACATTATTAAAGGTTCACTTAAAAAAGCAAAAAATAATTTCTACAACCCAACCACCGTGACCAACACACAATCCCTCACCTATTTACCCATTCCTCACCTACCACATAAACAAATCCTCAAAACTTTACCTTCATCCTTAAGACTAACTTCCTCTAACACCTCTTCTCTCAAAAGAATCTTCAAACCTCCAACTCACTTACAAAATAACATCTCACAATGCATATACAAAATCCCCTGCCATCAATGCCCCTCACATTATATAGGTGAAACAAATAATTTTATCAGAAGACTTGGTCAACATAAACACGATCTAACATCCGACTCTCAAAATTCTGCTCTCACCTCACATAGATCTAGTCTCAATCACAACATTAACATAAAAGATACGTGCCCAATCTTAGAGGTACTAGACCCCACCAAACGTAAACTCCTAGAATCACTATGCATACAGAACCTTCCTAATTTTAACCTACAAAAAGGAGAATATACGTTCAATCCCACACTAAACAACATTCTTACCACCACACCATTTTTCAAAAATATAAAAGCAAAATTTACTTAAATTTAAACTACTTTTCATATTTCAACTGTTTTACATAATCTTACAAAATTTTAATAATTTTATTTAGTCTTCAAATAAAATCGTCTGAGGAGGGTCCAGAAAATTAAGGACCGAAAGCTTACGAAATTTAACATCTTATGAAGACTCTTGTAAAAACTTTTTAATAAATAATAAATAAGGCCTTACCTATTATAATACATACCAAATCGCAAAAATGCTTTGATTAATATACTAATTTAAATAATATATATATATATATATATATTAATATATTATTATATATATATATTACTATATATATATATAATATATATATATATAGTATATATATATATATATATAATATATATATAAGAATATATATTATATATTATAAATAATATATACTATATATATAATATATATATATATATATATATATATATATATATATATATATATATTATATATATAGATCGTTAATATAAATATATAATATATAATAAATATAAAATATATATAATATACAATTATATATAATATATATATGAATAAAATAATATATATATAATATTATAATAAAATATAATCTCTCCGTT
>JABUQX010013152.1:7500-21428 GCA_015478945.1 Trachelipus rathkii | reverse complement strand
AATTATATATTTAAATAAAATAAACAATAAAAATAATAACAAAAAATTTCAAAATAAAAAAAAGCTTATTTTTTGTTAAGATTAAGATATAGAAAATTTTATAAAACCTTATATATATATTTATAATATAATTACGTAGTGTTATTATATTATTAGCATATACTGTCTTCTTCCCTCAATTATCTTATTATTCATTATATCATATTTCTAATATCTCATGCTTTATCTCTATTCTATTCTATCTATTAAATTTACCAATTACTACTTTTCTCATGAGATACTACATATACTTAAATATATTTAATACTACATATATACATCTATAAATTATTATATATATATATATATTATTATATATACGAGGACTTTTATATTTATTCAATTTTATATTCTAAACTATATTGGGGGGTAGGTGTAGTAGGTGTAGATAGTAGGCGTTTATTTTATAGGTTTTTCTTTATATTTATTATAATGAGGTGCTGAGTGGGATACTTGAGAGGGTTCGATTATTAATGTTAGGTGATAATAGTGTTGACCTTATTATAGAACGATATCCCTTATTTTGTTTGATTAGAGTGGAACTTTTAATCTATTGTGTAATCCTTAAATCAAAGTCCAACTATAGTGCTACTAGGCCATATGAAATATTCTCACATTAAGTAAATGTTTACGCTTTAATACATGTAATTATAACCAACCGTATGTGAACACTTGAGCACGCAAGTCTACAAACCTAACATTATCGTATATCTCAGATGCATTATTTATTATTTACTCAGCTCGCAATGAGATCGTAGGGGAAGTATTATTATGGAGATGGATTAACAATAGAGTTGGACGCATCGACAGAACATGTCTGTGATATCTTAAAAGGATTTGAGGGTTCCAGAGGGATTATTATTACGTAGGGTCGGTTCATGTAGTTACTGTAGACGAACATATAGAATTATATCAAAAGTCGGGCCCAAAAACAAAGCGAAACCCACCCAGCACTACTAATCCCCCCTGAGATGCCCCACTTTCTATAGCCATGTTTAGTGAAACCGTCGCAGTCAGAATAATCCAGCCTAACTGCTTTACACGGGAACAAAAAACTCCAATCAAATGAATGCCATATTTTTCAGCAAGACATTTTTTGAGCATTAGAAGCAAACACCCAACTTACGCGAGTTTTGACGGAGACGTTCAACCCAACGTCGTAATTCCCTGGCTAACATGGCACTACAAAGTGTTTTTCTACTGGAGCACTTAATACTGTTCGAGATGCAACATAAAGGTGTGGGTAATGGTTCATTACTCTCGTTTCTCAATGGCCAAGCGAGGTGGGCTCCACTCAACCACCCCCTATCAAATTTTACAGTTTGGGTATGATCTTAAAAAGATTTTTTGACAAGCAAGACTATTCACTCCATATATTTATGGGTATTGCTTCATAGCACTTTCAAAATTTTTCCTCGCACCCCTCATGCAAAGGAACATCCAAATTTCTCTATTCTGTCACGAATTCCATACTACTACTTATTGCACGATCTCTACCTCTAGGACTTCAAATCCACATGTCTATTTTTTTTTTTGGGTAGTTTTCTAAACCTGAGGAAAGGATCGTATTCCCAATAAAACTACCTCTGAAACAACTATGACTAATACATCACTCGCTATAAACCCAACAGAGCCGAGACATGGAAACTCTACACTATATTCATTGCCTTTACACTACCAAAACCATCTCAAATCACTGTATCACTTTCTCATTTATTCTCACTAAATAAAGCCTGTAGCAGGGGATGTTTGATATGATCATACCCCTTCTTCCACCGGGCAAATGGACACAACATATCTGAGATCACTAACCTCTATCCCCCCTTCATCATCTCTTCGGCTAAGAGCAGATTTTTCTATATACACACCACTCACAGCACAATCTACACAATCATTTGGGATTTACTGAAATTCGACATAGTAAAATTGGAGAGCCTCTAAAGATCTTTATGGTTTTTCTCTCACACTTGTTATAACGTATACACGATTCGCAATCCTGAAACCACCGTACATTGGATTATACTGATATTCTTAGATCTATTAATTTTCAAAGGACTTCTTGATTACAGGTAACCATCGGGAGGTGCGTCAGAAATGACTATAATCGTTACAAGTTCACAACACGGTAAACATAACTGAAACCTCCGGATAGTAAAGACGAGGCTAGGCGCACCTCAAGATATAGTCCCTTTAACATTTCACTCACGGGATTTAAATTTGCACACAGCAACTTCCTCAACTCATTCACACTTCTACTCACAACTGCTATGCAATCTCCGTTCCCCATTATTTCCATCCAACATTACGTTCACCTAATACTACGCAAATATTATTAATAACTTCTTCTCGACAAATCATTGTCCAGCGTAAGCTCACCATCTACACATAACCAAATATACTACTGAGTACTAAAATAACTTATAATACCGTCATCATTAATATACGTTATTAATATAATTTCATAATTTGTTTTTATGATGGATAAATGGATGGATATATATAATAATATAAAAATAATAATAACTAAAGATAACATAACTTTTGCATGGGATGATATTATATAGAGTAGTATTTTTTTAAAAACTTTTCAACCAAAAAAATAAATAAATAAATGTTATATTTAAGTAGTGGTGAAGTACCACTGAATGATTTTCTTAAAATAATTCTTTTTTTCTTGTGTGTGTTGTGGTATGGTAGGGGGGTGGTAGTTAGTGTGTGTTTCAGTGTAATTGTGGTAGAGGAGTTGTGTATGTGTTTTGAAACAGTCACAGGAAATTGATCTAAGTTCTAATCGAGTTGAAATAGATGAGGCAAACTGGAACAAGTGTATGTTAGAGTTAAAATTATTCTTAGGGAATACTTCGTTGGATGAAATAGAGTACAATTGCGCTCCAAGCTGATAATAGGCATTGGGATGCAGAGTGTAGTTCAACTAACAGGATAAGGCTGTGATAAACGCATGCCGAACAAAAACGGTGGTCCTAGGTGCACCTTAAGAAAATTATTTATATTGTTTGATCGGTTATAAGTAGATAAAATAAAATGAGTTAAGAGTATAATTTTAAGTGGATATTACAATGTAGCAAGGGACAAGTCCTTGGAGGTGCGCTTAGGAAGTGCTCTTATTAAACAAAATGAGGGGTAAATAGGTTTGTTAATCCTGTGTTTTAATCTTTGTTATACTCTAGTAAAAGGAATAAGAGGTGTAGATTCTAAATATCAGTACATCACATTAGTGTTTCAGATGGACATTGATGTAAGATCTTTCACGCTTAGAGGGTAGTGGTTAAGGTGTGGAGAAGAAAATATGATAAATCGAGTTAGGGAATTCAGAAAACCGGTAGAAGTTACAGGGATATTTTTGCTAGATGAAGCTAGATAGAATTAATAAATCAAGTTGAAATGAAAATGAGTGTCGACGAATAAATCAAGTCGAAGATGCTACACGCTTTTTTGAGTGAGAGAGATGAAAGTTTGGATAAAGTGCAATAGAGGATATGTTTATCTTAGGAGTTGGATCTGATAAGTCGGCGGGTTGGTTAAGCGAATTGATGGGTGAGTGTGCTAGGGAATCGACCTGCTGGAGACCGAAGGAAAAGAGGAATTGAGTCAGGCAAGGAATGCCTGGGGGAAGGAATGATTTTAGATTTTGTAGCACTAAGAAGCCGCAAATAAGAAACGGTATGCCATAAAAAGGAGTGAAAGGTAGGTTGGGGGGGAAGGATCTTTATTTTTTTTATGTTAGAGGGGATTATGTTGGATTTGTTGATCCCAACTGCAATTAGACATGGGCATGAAGAGAATGAAAATCCCTGAGAGGAGTCAATATAACGAAGAAATCATTGCATAGTAAGAGGAGTCGCAGTGGTGTTCGGTCGAAGTTGAAAAAAACTATTTTAGAGAGCATTGACTGACATGTGAGTGGGAGTTTTTCTGAGCCAGGAATATTTCACTAATGAGAAGGGTATTATAATGGGGACGCGTGAGTGTATAAGCTCGATGCTGGCTTTCTCCTTATTTCTGATTATGCGTATAAGAATTATTCTCTACACTTTTTTTCTGTTTTCGGTGCATATGACGCACCTTACCCCAGCCAAATATTGGGAAGAGGTGGGTGATGATATATATATATATATATTGTAAGTTTATTTATTTTTATTATTTTATTATTTTATATATATTATTTTTAGTTATTTATCGTATATATTTTACTATAATTATATTACTTTATAATAATATATAAATCATAAGCTATATATATATATAATATAGATATTATAACATATATATATATATATTAGAGGTGTAGGGGATATCTCGCGGATAGCTACCGCCAGTATTGCGGGAGATAGTTATGGTAATTTCAACAGATCATTCACGCAGTAGCTACGTGTATCCACGCAGAATATCATCCGCACCTCAATCGAATTTTATAATTATGGTTTTTTTTTTTTGGTCACTAATTCGCAGCAAATCTCCGCAAACCTTTCATACGCAAATTTTTTTGCTGTTAGTCTTGGAATTATTTTTTGGATAAGAACTTTTAGCATCAGATAGAAATATTTTAATGAGTATCTTGGTGTGCCTACCTTAGATACTATATATATTTATTGTATTATATTATATATAATATATAGTATTATATATATCTAATATATAATATGATATACGTAATATATAAGCTAAGAGATAAAATAAATATTTAATATTTTATACTATGAAATAAATTACGATATTTATATATATTATATAATATATAATAATATAATTTTTATATATATATATATTATATAATATATTATTATATATATATAATAATATATATAATAATTAATTTTATAAATATATATATATATATATATATATTTATATCTATACTAAGTATATCATATAATAATATAATATATAAGTGTTCTTTTTCAAATAACGGGACTTTCAAGGATCAAAGAAACAGTCATGATGGAGATCGTATGATAGATTTCAATACTCGGGCAAAACATGAGCATGTGCAAGATTGCAACTTTCAATCTAGAGTACAAAAATCAAAATTTCTTGAATACGTGTTTACAGACTGTTAAATTATTTGGGATGCCTATGCGATGAAATGCTGCTAAAAGGGCGGAACTATCACTAGCCAATAAAAAGCAAAAAAAATCACAGAAGCAGACACGCAATTACAAATCTTATTACGCGCTATATGATCATTGCCGAATCCATGAACGTTTTATTGGCTTCTAGCACAAATCTAGCAGCCTTATTCAGAGTTGTCAAAAGACACTCTATCCATTTGAATTGAAGAAGTATCAAGAAGGGAGAAAAAGCGTTATGAACAAATCAGTATTAGAGAAGTCAGGTGGTTTGTGGCTGTTAATAAATTGTAAAAGTAGTATTCATCGCGCCGGAAAAAAAAAATCTTCAGCAACTCTTAACAAGTGTAGGGCATGACCGTCTTTCATTCAGTGCGCAGGATCCTCATTTACTGTACGCAATAAGAGAGATAGCAAACTCCTCTGAATAAACAATTTTGCATTTTTTTTTTTTAATACTTAGATAAGAATTTCTTTTTGATTTTTTTTTGTTGTTATAAGGCTCTGAAACGCTTTTGGTATTTAAAACATAATTTGGAAATTATATAATTGAAAGCATTATATATTATAACCTACTCTAACCAAATGGATAAGGAAATTTTTTTAGAAAAAAATTCTTTATTCAGTTCTTTACTCAAAAAATTTTTTTTGTTGTTTTGAATAATTTTGGATTTCAAAGGTAGGAAAAAAAGCAGATTAACTAAAGTAACTGCACCACTACATTGTGACAAAAAGGAAATATTTAATCTTAAGTAAGATATATGATATGATGTGAAAGTATGATACTGATTCGGGGCATAAATACTTTCTTCTCCATCCGATCAGATGTTCTACAGCACGCTTCCAGCTATCACACATACTACATCTTAAGAGCGTTTCTT
Source organism: Trachelipus rathkii (assembly GCA_015478945.1). NCBI lineage: Eukaryota > Metazoa > Arthropoda > Malacostraca > Isopoda > Trachelipodidae > Trachelipus > Trachelipus rathkii. Next base: position 15,421 of record JABUQX010013152.1, on the reverse strand, counting down.
TGCAGGTATCAATTTTAATCTTGATCGCAGGTATCACGATTCCAGTAACGATGGGTATGAATTCTTAAATCCATAACCAACTAGGCATAGGTCTGATTTCAGGTTTAGCATGGATTATACGCAGCCTTTAAACAAAAATCATAAAATTCCGTTTCCTTTTCTGATTCCAACTACAACCTAATACACCTTAAAATGAGCAAAATTCTTATTTATTACCAAGAATGAAAAAGAGAAGCAACTTAATAATATTTAATCATAACACCACCACGTGCAACAGAGGAGGCTTCGGGGAAGAAGGTTTGCATGGGCGGTGCACAATAGAGGGAAGGCTCCTAGCGTCCTTGCACTCTGGTAATATAGTATATTAAATATATATAGTTATCTATATATATATACATTATATATAATATCTTATACTTATCAATTAATATATTATTATATCAATAAAGCATATAGATATAATATTATTATATATATAGTATTATATATAATGAATTATATTATATATATTATAAATAATAATCCATATATATATATTATATACTATTATATAATATTATATATATAATATATATATATATATTAATTTCTATAAATGATATAATCATATTATACTTATATATATATATAACATATATTTATAAATATAAACTATATTATACCTGATATATATGAGTACCTGTGGCTAAAACTCTAAAAACTTTAACTATCCGTAGTCCGCATCCGGCGGATAGGTGATTTTTACTAATGCGCATACGAATCCGCGGTAGTGAAAAAATCACTATCCGCTACACTCTAATTTATATAAAATATATATATATATATATAATATATATAATAGTATATAAATATATCATATATATATATATATATATATATATTATATTATTTATTATATATAATATAATATATAATAGTATATATAATGTAATATAACCCGTTCTTGACCTTTTGATCTAAAGTAGATCATTAATTTTAACTTATTAATAAAGCTAATTCAAAACAGAATGTAAAAATCGTAGGAATTAATTTTTATAAGTTATAATTAAAAAAATACTAAACAACTCTGTAGGTTTAACTTCAACTCGGCGGAGGAATATTTTAGGAAAATTTGGCCGACTTTTTCAATATACTCGGTTTCATTCTTGACTTGAAACTCCTCGGGGAGGGTGTGCTAATCATTTGTCTCGGAAAATGCAGTTTTTTTAAAAAAACTAATGAAAATGTAGGATTAGCGTATTTACATATGAAAGTGTTAAATAAATAAAAATAGTCTCATTAAATTAAGTTTAAAGAAAAATTTGTTTCGATTATAAGTTTTTTAAGTGGCTAATATATGATTATTAAGAATTAATTACAAAAACATCTTTTTCCGACGCCCCACGCCAAATTATGTTTTGTCGATAGGACTTTTTTAACAGTAAATAGTCTACCGTCTCAAAAAATACGTATATTCTCTATGGACATAAATTAGATTTATAGTTGTTAATTTAAGTTGTATATATATTATATCTATTAATTATTAATATAGTGTATTTACACTATAAGTATTATATTAATACCTTATTATATATTATTATATATATATTATATAGTACTAATATATATAATATTATATATTATATATATTCTATACTTACTATAATTATTTGTTAAGGTTATTACAGACGGCAAAATAGTAGGGCTCGGGCCCTGACGCGGGATGAAGGGGGGACGATTTTCGACATACCCGTAGACGGAGGAGCTGAGGAAACCATTCCGTGCCGCGCAGCGACACCGCAAGATATCGAAGAGAGCGGGGGTTCCTGGGAACCCGTCCCCGAGGGGGGAATATAGTCTAGACCACGGTGGGTCGGTCCCGAAGGCCGAAGAGCCGTGCGACGAGGCCTGCATCTTTTGCGGATTCACGCCTGGGTATTGCCTTTAGTTCAAAAAAAAAAATAAAAAATAAACGTGACGGGGCGTCGTAATAACGTAACAGGTCTATATATAGAAGGTTTGAATGTCAATCGAAAAGATCCCTATAAGTATAGAAAGGTCTTTTATGGTCAAAGACGATAGGCCCGGTACTAGTTTGTTTAGGGGGCTAAAGACGAGTAGGAGTCATAAAAGGTCAATAATAGATCCGTTTCTCATATAATAGAGTAAGGAAGGATACGTATATGTAGATAAAATAAGTTAGTCGTATATTATTTAATATAAAGTTAATACAACAGTGTATATGTCTATAATCGTATAATAGTAGTATTATAATTATATAATATATATATATATTTTTGGAAGAGTTTGTTATTTGTTTTATTACTATATAACCAAAGCAATTAATTATTATAAAATAAAAAATTATTATTACATGATAGAGTCAAAAGTCTCTTACAGCCTTTTTCCATTTACTGTTTTAATCCTATAGAACATATAAAGTCTGGATATAATATTATCTTTTAAATTCTTTTTCTTTTTACAATATTTTAAATATATATATATATATATATATATTATATAATATATATTATATATATATAATATTATATATTATTATATATTAATGTAGAGTTAGTATTTTTTTTTTTCTAATATATAGTGTTAAGGTATATATATATACTGTATTATATATGTATATTATTGCTATGGTTAATACTTGTAATATATCTTTTTATATTAGTTAATTTTATATATATATATTCATTAATATATATATTTAAATTGTCATAACTTATTTTATAATTAGGTTATTATTTATAATTATCTTTAATCCTATCCTTATATATATAATAACCTAATATACTTAATATAATTCTACATGATAATTATATATATATATATATATTATATTATATAACATAAATATATATATATATAATAATATTATTAATATATATAATAATATATATATATATATAAATATAAATAATATATATATATATTATAATGATATATATAATTATAAGAAAAAAGATGGGTAATTCCCTTGTGGTTGTAAATTAAGGTTAGTTTATAATTATATTTATATGTATTTTATACTATCTGGAGAGAAGAGTAGAAAAGTGTGGTTGGTATATGACCCTAAAAGAGAAACGAAAGAAAAAAGTAGGAGAAAGACCGAACTGCAACACATTCGTCCTGACAAATTTTAAAAATAAAATTGGGGTGTGGCACGTGGAGATGTCCCCATGGGAAAATAAGCAACCAAACGCTCCCCTAAACAAAACACATCATAGTATATATATATATATAGTATAAATATATATATATATATATATTATATTATATAATATATATATAATATATATATACTATATAGATTAATTTCCACTTGGGCCTTAGATTTAAAGCTTAGAGTATTTTCTCAATTGCATATTAGCCCATAAATCGAATTGTTACTCGATTCTGTCCTATTACATATTATTATTATTATTATTAGTTATATTAATTATTATTCATTATTATTATTATTATTATCTTTATTATATTACATTATTATTTATTATTATCGTACATAAAACACACACACAACCATACATACAGTATTATATATATATATATATATATACCTCATATATTATTACCTTTATCTGGAATTAGAGGTATATATATTTATATATACTATATAAATTTATTTCTTTATTATTATATATATATATATATATATAATATTATAGAGAGAGAGAAGAAGAGAGAGAGTAGAGAGAAGTATTGATCAGAAGACGATGAGTAGGAGAAGAGGAGAGTAGAGAGAGAGAGACCGAGAGAGAGAGAGAGAGAGAGAGAGAGGGGGCGAGACATACAGATGGAGAGGATAGATGGGAGCGAGATAGCGTGAGACAAAGAGAGAGAGAGAAGAGAGGAGAGAGGAGAGTGACGAGACGAGAGAGAGAGAGAGAGAGAGAGAGAGAGAGCAGAGTAGAGAGAAGGGAGAGGAGAGAGAGAGAGAGATTGAATCCGGTGAACAGATGCATGAAGACGTGATGATGTATGATGAAGAGCGAGAGAGAGAGAGACGATTCGAGAGGTGGTGAAGAGAGGAGGATAAAGAGAGGAGAGTAGAGAGAGAGAATCGAGAGAGACAGAGAGAGAGGAGAGAGAGAGAGGAGAGAGGATAGAGAGAATTGATGGAGGAGCAGAGAGAGCGAGAGAGGAGGAGGGAGAGAGGAGGAGAGAGGAGGAGGGAGGAGGGAGGGAAGCGTGCGGCGCTAAAGAGAACATAAGCAGTGATTAGAGAGAAAAACTGAGAGAGCTCAGATGAAATAAACATGCAGAATTTATGAGTTTCTCTGAGTTGTAAAGAAGTAGCAGCGAATCAGAAAATCCATGTCTCATTTTAAAAACTTGTTCATGCAACAGCCTTCTTTCTCCATTTCTATTGCAATTTAGAGATATTTCCCTTTATAGCCTTTATATTTTTCTCATATGAATAATAATTTGTGGGCTGATATCGTTAACAAAAAGAAATAATAAAGTTGATAAGACAGAACTCTGAGGAAACCACTATTGACAGGGTAAGAAGAAGAAGTCGAAAGATCAAAGGCAGCAGGTTTGGAAAGATTTGGAAGAAAACTATACAAAAGTATGCAAAGTGACGAAGAAAACATACAAAGAAGGAACTTCATGGAAGTTCTCTACAGGTTGCAAGATTTTTTTTTCCTCCCATTTATTCCAGCTGCATAAGGGTTCTGCCCATCCTTGTATGAAGCACTTCTTTTACGCCAAGGAGTGCTGAAGTACCAATAATCTTTTGAAAAAGGTTGCATATATGCGTCTAAATCTAATTTCTCTTTAAATCCTGACTCCCTTGACACTTTACGTTTGTAAGGGAATGTTGGCACTTTATTTCTATTTCAAAGATACTACAATGGCAGGTGCCTGAATGAACTAACCACCCTCATTACACCAAGGATTGCCGTGTCTTCACAAGTATTTTTTTGTGTAATTTGGTAGACCCTAGCTTTTTTTTATGTGGTACGACCTTTTTTTTCCAGTCACATATTTCGTGGAACTCTTGTTCATAATTTATTTTTCATTCTGCATTTGATCTTTCCCATTTTAAAACTTTCGTTTGCTTCCATCTAAGAAATTTCCATTAGGCTTGACCATTTGCGGTTCTTTTTCTCTTTAATTTTATATTCCCCCCTTGAATAGAGTTTGCTTTTAAGCGGTACTAAAAGTGTATAGTTTAAAAAAAAAGTTAGGACTTAGAAAGGTTTCTGTTTTGTTTTTTTCAACAAACGCTAAATAAGCGTCATGCCTCCAGCAAGATCGAAACGTAAAAGTTGATGTTAAGAAGTGAAATAATTTACCACGACAGGAAGCAAGCTCAGAAGATTTTAAACTGTTTAAACCTCAAAATAATTGAAAATTCTTATATATATATATATATATATATATATATATATATATATATATATATAATATATATATATATATATATATATATATATAATATATCATGAATATTATATAGATATATATATAATATATAATATATATATATATTATATATATATATATATAATAATATATATAATATATATATATTATATATATTATATATATATATATATATATATATATATATATATAATATATAATATATATAATATATATATATATATATATATATAATATATAATATATATATAATATATATTATATATATATAATATATATAATATATATAATATATATATATTATATATATATTATATATATATATTATATATATATATATATATATATATATATATATATAATATAACCACAAGGAAAATAAAAAAAGGGTGTCACCAAGCACTTTCGTGTATTATTCTACACATTTTCAATGTTAAGTTATTGTAAAATTACATTTCAAATTTATATATATATATATTATATATATATATATATATATTATATATATATATATATATATTATATATATATATATATATAATATTATAACACGAGTATAAAGCATGATAATTCCTTAATATCGATTTTACGCAAGAAGCAATTTAAGAAATTATCTGATTGAATGAAACTTTTAAGAAATAATTTACCATTAAAAAGTTGATTAAAATCTGCTTCGAAAATAGCCAAAAAAAAAAAAAATAAATATAAAAAAAATTTCTTTATTCATTGGTGATTTGATGCAATTAGGCTTTTTCAAATAAATGGGCATATAGTATATATATATATATAATATTATATATATATATATATATAATATTATATAATATATATAATATATATATAATATATAAATATATATATATATATATATATATATATATATATATATATATATATTATATATATATATATATATATTATATATATATATATATATATTATATGTATATTACCTCATTTATATTTATACTATATATATATATATATATATATATATATATATTAGAGGTGTACCGGAATTCCGGTCCGGCCGGAATTTGACATTTTTTTCCGGTTCCGGTTCCGGCCGGAATTTTTCAAAATTCCGGCCGGAACCGGGAATTTACTTTTCCCTTAATTACTTTCCTGTAAAACACTTTTTGAAATACTTGCTGAATTGTGTGAAGGTAAAAAGAAAAAAACTTGTTTCATCAGTACTTGGGGCAATATTTTTTAAACGATTTTCCTCAAAAATAGTTCCTGCTTTTGAAAATGAAAATTTCTCTGAATATATGGAGAAGACTGGAAAGGAGAGTAATTTTTGGGCTAGTACTGCTATGTTTGGGAATTTAGCTTTGTTCACTTTCCACCAATTAAGGAATTCTTCTTTTCCCAGATTAGAAATTGATTTTTCTTTGGTAAAAATAATTTCAATTTCTTTAAGAATTTCAACCTTATTGAATGAGCCACTGATTTTTCTTTTTTTCCTTTTTACACTAACTGACTCGCTGTCACTTTCACTTTCTTCAAACTTATAAAAACTAAGTAACTTTGCATTAATTTCTTTTCTTAATGCTCCTGATGATTTTGAGGTACTTGGCAAATCTAAGTTTATTGTAGATAATGCTCGTTTCTGAAAATGACTCATCGCCTGAACCTTCTTCTGTACTGCTACTACTATTATCACTTTCTACCTTCAATTATTTGCATATTCCTTCAAGCATCCATTTTGTACTCAATTCTCTTATCATTAGAAAAATAAAGTAAAGTAGTTTCTTGGGTCTAGTACGTATTTAAAACAATTATCTTGTTTTGATATATGTCTATTGATCCTTTCTCTTCCTTTTTATTCATAAATCTAAACTCTAATGCCTTCTTCAGCTTTTCTTTATTCTCTGCTCTCATCCTTCCAGAGTTGAGGAGATATGCTGGAGAGCTCATATATGGAGAATAATTGATGATATAATTGATTTTGCCTATTAAGTTTCCGTAACATGAAAATGTTGCAAATACCTTAGAATTTTTTCAAGTATTTGCAATTTATCAGCCAGTTCAAAGCCTTTAAATTGATGATTTGTTCTGTTATATAAACTTGCAGGAGGTCTTTCTCAAACATATTCAATTCTTTCTAAGAATCAAATATGTGCTTTCCACTTGTGTTAACATCATGACTTGGACATTTAAGTGGGCTTGCAAAAATGTGGATCCAAGTCTCGTTGTATTCTTTTAAGTTAATTACAGCTTAAAAACCTGAATGATTGAAATGTGTACAAATATTCTTACATTTCTTTATTAAATCACACTGTTCTTTGAGAAAATAAGGGCATTCTTTAATAAACATTGAAGTTATTGAAAAAAAACAAGAAAAAAACTTTTTGTATCCTGCTAAATCAGTTCCAAATTTCATGTTATATGCTCCATCTGAAGGATCAAATGGATTATGTTATGAGGAATTTCCCAATTATTCATGCGTAAATTTCAAAAACTGATAGTGAATTTTTATTCCAGAATGAGAACCTGGGAAATACTTTCAATGGAGTACACAGTCCATTTTTTT
>JABUQX010013152.1:0-2500 GCA_015478945.1 Trachelipus rathkii | reverse complement strand
ATCATCAATTATTCTCCATATTTTGAGCTCTCCAGCATATCTCTCAAACTCTGAGGATGACAGCAGAGTTCAGGACTTTAAAAAGAAGAGCTGAGAAGCATTAGAGTTTTAGATTTTATTAATAAAAATTAAGATAAAGAATCAATAGACATACTATATCAAAACAAAATAATTGTTTTAAGTACTGTAGTAGACCCAAGATACAAACTGACTTTATTTTCTAAATTGAAATAGAGAAGTAAGTAAAAAATTCATCTTGAAGAAATATGCTTAATGAATTTGAATGTTAGAAAGTGATAATAGTAGTAGCAGTACAGAAGAAGGTTCAGGCGATGAGTCATCCATCCATTTTCAGAAACGAGCATTATCTACAATGAAACTTAGATTTGCCAAGTACCTCAAAATCATCAGGAGCATTAAGAAAAGAAATTACTGCAAAGTTACTTAGTTTTTAAAAGTTTGAAGAAAGTGAAAGTGACAGCGAGTCAGTTCCAAAAAGGAAAAAAAAATCAGTGGGCTCTTCAAAAAATGAAATTCTTAAAGAAATTGAAATTTTTTTAACAGAGAAATCAATTTCTAATCTGGGAAAAGAAGAATTACTTAATTGGTGGAAAGTGACCAAAGCTAAATTTCCAAACATAGCAGTACTAGCTCAAAAATTACTCTCCTTTCCAGTCTCCCCCATATATTCAGAGAAATTATTTTCATTTTCAGAAGCAGGAAATATATATTGAGGAAAAACGGTTTAAAAATATCCACCTAATTATGGTGAACAGTTTTTCTTTTACTTCACCACAATTGAGAAATATATTCAAAAGTGTTTAAAGAAATTTAACTTTATATATATATATATATATATATATATATATATATATATATATATATATATATATATATATATATATATAATATATATATATAATATATATTATATATATATATATTATATTTAATAATATTAATATATATATATAATATATATATATATATAGTATAATATATATATATATATATATATATATATATAATATATATATATATATATATAATTGAAATTAAATTTGAATTATAATGGAGATACTTAAAAAAACTTTATTTAAATAATACTGTAGATATGTATGTAATACGCTGTATGAATGCTACACAAGGCTACTATTACACAATGTTACAAAAAGATTTTTTTTGTTTGTTCTGTTTTTTATTGTTTTTTATTCAGTTTTTATGCAGATTCAAAATATATTTTTAGTTTTTCTCTAGCATCGACCGTTTTTGTGTTTACGATGGCAGGGAAGTAATTATTGGCATCTCATTTTGTATGGTGCCATTACAAAAAAAAAAAAAAATTTTTTTTTCCGATTTTTTTTATTGTTTTTTATTCAGTTTTTTATGCAGATTCCAAATATGTTTTTAGTTTTTCTCTAGCATCGACCGTTTTTGTGTTACGAACTTACGACTGCAGGAAGTATTTATTGGCATCATCTCATTTTGATGTTGTTAAATACTTCCTGCCATCGTAACACAAAAACGGTCGATGCTAGAGAAAAACTAAAAACATATTTGGAATCTGCATAAAAAACGGAATAAAAACAATAAAAAAATCAGAAGAAACAAAAAAAAATTTTTTTTTTGTAACGGTAACCACCATACAAAATGAGATGCCAATAAATAATTCCTGCCGTCGTAACACAAAAATGGTAAATACTAGAGAAAAACTAAAAACATATTTGGAATCTGCATAAAAAATGAAATAAAAAACAATAAAAGAATCAGAAAAAAAAATTTTTTTTTTTTTTGTAACGGTAACCACCATACAAAATGAGATGCCAATAAATACTTCCTGCCGTCGTAACACAAAAACGGTCGATGCTATAGAAAAACTAAAAACATATTTAAAATCTGCATAAGAAACTGAATAAAAAAACAATAAAAAATCAGAAGAAACCAAAAAAAAATTTTTTTTTTTTTTGTAACGGTAACCACCATACAAAATGGGATGCCAATAAATACTTCCTGCGTCGTAACACAAAAACAGTCGATGCCAGAGAAAAACTAAAAACATATTTGGAATCTACATAAAAAACGGAATAAAAAACAAAAGAAAAATCAGGACAAACATTTTTCTTGTAACATTGTGTTATTTTTTGTTAAAAGATGGGCTATGTGTTATGTAAAATAAATCCCTTCCATCAAATTTTTTCTCAGAAGTAGATTAGTAATTCCGGTTCCGGCCGGAATTTTTCAAAATTCCGGCCGGAACCGGAACCGGAAAAAAATGTCAAATTCCGGCCGGAATTCCGGTACACCTCTATATTATATATATATATATTATATATATAATATATATATATATTATTATATATATATATATTATATATTATATATATAATATATATATATATAATATATACCTATATATATACATGAAATGTATATATATATAGCATTTAGATATGAATACATATATATAAATATATATATATATATATATATATATCTCTCT
>JABUQX010013151.1:30000-32500 GCA_015478945.1 Trachelipus rathkii | reverse complement strand
CTAGTATATGAAATGGGTCTACTATGCAACACAGGGACGAATCGGGCCGAACCCTCTGCTACATTTCTTCATCATGAGTCTAAAAATAATTAAACCAATAATAATAATAATAATAATAATAATAATAATAATAATAATTAATAACAAAATAATTAATAATAATAATAATAATAATGCCAATAATAATAATAATATAAAATAATAATAATAATAGATAAATAATTAAATAAAAACAATACATAATTATAATAATAATAATAATTAATATAATAATAATAATAATAATAAATTAATTAATAATATATAAATAATAATAATAACTATAATAATGATAATACATAATATAATAATAATAAAATATAATAATGAATAAAAATGAATGATGATGATGATGATGATGATGATGAATGATGATGATGATGATATCAATAATAAAAATAATAATAACCAACGTAAATCAACATAAATAGTAATAATAATATTGCAATTTTTATATACTAATAACATAAATTGCCATGAACAACTTTGCTTATAAAAATGAGATAAACTTTAATAACAACATTAATGAGGACATATAATTATCACCATTGTGTAAAAGAAAAAATTTAAGGAACGTCGAAATGTCGCTCGTTAGCCTATGTGTTGTAAAAAAATAAGAAGTTTTTGATGTCTCGTCTACGACAAGGACCCAAGGGCTCTTGTGATTCCTTAACATTTTTAGGAGGATTATTCCATTCATCTAATCTATGCCCTTATATGAGATGAGATGGCCATTGGCGATTTTGTTAGCTTAAAATTTGCTTTGTTTATGATATGTGCATTTATGCTACGGAGATTGTTTTTGATCATAGTTTGGTTCTGTACAATCATGTTAGACAAAAGTTCATTTGCAGTTTCATTAATGACTTTAAAAAATACAATTAAAATAAAAATAATAATAGAATAATAATATATATAATAAAATAATAAATATAATAATAATAATAATAATAATAATAATAATAATAATAATAATAATAAATAATAATAATAATAATAATAATAATAATAATAATAATAATAATAATAATATAATAATAAAAATAATATTTAAATCACTACTACTACTACTACTACTACTACTACTACTACTACTTAACTACTTACTACTTTACTACTACTACTACTAATAATAATAATAATAATAATAATAATAATAATAATAATAATAATCTATTAATAATATAAAAAAGAAAATGAATATAAAATATAATGAATAATAATAATAATAATTCATAATAATAAATATAATAATAATAATACATAAATAATAATAATAATAATAAAAATAATAATAATAATAATAATAATAATAATTAAAATAATTAATAATGTTAATAAGATAATAATAATAATAATGATAATATAATGTTAATAAGAAAATAATTTAATAAATAATAATAATAATAATAATAATAATATGTAATAATAATAATAATAATAAGATCATAATAATAATAATATACTATACATAATAATAATAATTAATTAAAATTATAATACTACTACTGCTACTACTACTAGGGCAAGTAATAATAATAATAATCAATAATAATAATAATATAATAATATAGAAATAATAATAATAATAATAATAATAGATAATAATTAATAATTAATAAAAATTAATAATAAATAATAGTAAATCACAAGAAAATAATAATAATGAAAATAAAATAAAAAGGAATAATAATCATAATAATAATCTAATTAATATAATAATAATAATAAGAATATAATTAATAATAATAGTAGACAACTCATGAAAGATAATAAATAAGAAAGGAAAGTTAAAAATAAAGAAATTATTAAATTTCAAAACAATATTCATAAAATAATAGTATAGTCGAATACTAATAATAATAAAATAATAATCAATAATTAATAGTAATAATTAATTTAAATAATATTAAAGACGAATATTAAAATAAATAACTTAATAGATAATAATAATAATAATAAATAATAATAAAATAATAATTGATGAATAATAATAATAATAATAATAATAAGAAATAAATGTATTATCTAGCATAGTCAATAATAAAATTTACTACTACTACTACTTACTACAACTTATAATACACTACTCACTACTTACTAACTACACTACTATCTCTTCTGACCAGTTTCTAATTTGTCTTTTAAAATGTGATGATAGGCTTAAAAAGTTTAAAATAGGATTCATAATAATAATTAATATTAATAGATAATAATAAAAATAATAATAATAATAATAATAATAATAATTTTTTTAAATTGATCACGGATAATTTAATGAATAATAATAATAATAATAAAAAAAAAAAAAAAAAAAAAAAAAAAAAAAAAAAAAAAAAATATATAATAAAAAAAAAAAAAAAAAAAAAAAAAAAAAAAAAAAAAAAAAAAAAAAAAAAAAAAAAAAAATATAATAATACTAATCGGAATAAATAAATAATAATAATAATAAAATAAATAA
>JABUQX010013151.1:2500-5000 GCA_015478945.1 Trachelipus rathkii | reverse complement strand
TGTCGCTCCTGTATAATTTATTCATGAAACAATTCACTTTTGACATTATATATATATATATATATATATATATATATAGATCTATATATTAATATAAAATTTAAAAATTTATTATATAATTATATTTTAAAATATAAATAATTATATCTGCTAAATAATATAGATCTTTATGTAAAATAACATGTAGCCAAAGTCACAAAAGGGTCCGATACCGATACGATACTCTATTTTTAGGTGCCGATACCGAGACCGATACCGATACTTTATTAATATATAATAAATACACAGTAAAAAAAGTAGAACATTTGTGTACTGCTAGGCAACCAGGATTGCATTTCCTGTACAACCAAAACTTAGTCATTTATATTTCATATTTGGGTTGTGCCCAAGTATATGTTTTTATAAATTAAAATAGTATCTTTTAAGGAATAATAAATGCAAAATATAATATATAAACATTTTTATGTTTGTGTTTATTCAAAAAAAATATTGCCATTCCATTTTCCAGTAGTATTAACAAAGTTTAGCTACTAGCTTTTAATGTTTTAACATGATAACAATTTACAGAAAGATTCTTTAACTAGCTACATATAAAGAATTAAAATAACTGAAAGAAGAGACCTCAATTAATCAGCGGAAAAGACAAAATAAAAAAACGCTATTATTCAAACAGGACATAAATAATATACTCTTTAAGATAAAGATAGATACACTATTCAATACTCAAATTTCAAAAATTCTCAATTTGTGAGCAAAAACATTAAGCTTCACTAGTATCTGGCAAGGCCTTTCCTTTTTGGGTGTTACATTTCCCACGTACACTAAATACGCTCGCTCCGACTGATGAGGGAGGGGTGATAATTATTTCCCTGCAAGCACTGATAATAATAGAAACCTTGGCCATTTTCATGCTACCACATGAAAGGATTTCTCTTCTGTAGGCAGCATCTTCATGTTTTCGTAGAGCCGCACTCCTCTTTCACAGATTGCAAATTTCGAATTATCTTGCTCGTTGATACTCACTCTCTCTTCAGTTTTTCGCTGAGGGTTCCGTGGTGTGTCCTTTGAGGTGATAGATGTCATGCCAATTTCGGCCATACTTATCAAAGTCTAACATATTCAAATCCTCGTCATCTTCAGTAGGTTTATTTGCTGAAAAGCCACCATCGTCACTATCAGTGCTGTTGCCAGGGGTTGCTGATAAGGCGGCTTCTACTTCTGTGAATCTTTTTTTTTTTTTTTTTTTTTTGTCACGCGAAAAAACTCCTCGGTTTTTGTTTTTTAATCCATTTCTAGAAGTGGTTCACCACGGAGTGTCAATTCTTGGGTGTTTCAGCAGCTTAAGGAATTCTTATTAGAGCCTTTCCTATATCGAAACTAGATTTATTATATCACTGCACAACAAATTTTTTAAAATTTTCTGTCCTTTACATGAAAATATGTGATTCTGTATAAACAAATGTGCTTGTTACTTTTATGAAAACCAAAAAAGCTCCATCATCTATAGTCTTTTTTTGTAGACACACTCCTCATATTTATACATATTGGTTATACAATAAATTGTAACAGTGTCTTGATTATTATAGCAAGCACCCCTAAATGATTTTTTGTCATTTTCTCTTGAGGCGGTCGTTGGTTGTCCCTGATTAAGAGACCAAACAATATCAGCAAGGCATACTTTCATTCAAATCCTCCCACTGAAAACGGCATTGTCAAAACATAGAGATGTCTGGTAAACCTTTCACCATTGCTTCATCACTAAATGCGCCAAGGTTGGGGGGAAAGAAGTCCAGATGCGAGTCCATAAGGTGTAGTTTTAAAGACATATTGCAACCCATATCACGAAAGCAATCCACCATGTGACGCACAAGATATTCATAGTTTTCAGCTTTCTCATTTAAAAGGAAACCTGAGCACACTGATTTGAATGCTAGCCAGGCCGCTTTTTGTTCTTCTGACACTTTCCTTTCGAGCTCTCCATCTCGGAAGACTGCCTTAATTTTGGGGGGCAATAAAAACCCCCTCTAATGCATACTTTAAAAGACAAATTCTGCTTTCAATTTAGTTCCAGTACGGCTTAATCCGAGATAACCTGTTGGTGCATGATTTTTATTATTTTATCAATACAAGTTTAATGTATTACCACACGGGCATAGTTTAAGGACACATCAACATGTTTCGATGTGATAGTTTCTGGCCCAGAATTGAATCATGTCTTGAGGCCACTTTTTCCGAAGTATGAGTTTTTCTGCGCGGCTATTCCCAATTCGGCAAGAGAAAGCCAAGCACTAATTTGTGTATTCCCTGTTGCATGCGCTGTTAATAGTCCCACTGACCTTCAAGTCCCCACAAATGTGCCATTTTTAAAATGTGGTACTCAACAAGGTTAAGTATAGAACTCATAACTCGTAGTTTCCTTGTATTTGTAAATATTGCTACAGGAAACAGACGGAAAACATTACCATATGGAGTCAGACTGCCTTGAGGGACTACGTTGGAA
>JABUQX010013150.1:2500-13069 GCA_015478945.1 Trachelipus rathkii | reverse complement strand
AGATATATATAGTATAGCAAAGAGTATATATATATATATATATATATATATATATATATATATAGTATATATATATATATATATATATATATATATATATATATATATATATATATATATATATATATATATATATATATATATATATATATATATATATATATATATAAGATTGCTAGCAAATTTAAAAAGAAAAAAAATATTTTAAATTATCACAATGAATAAATTTGTAATTAAGAGGCCTCGCCTTAGTGATAATTATAATACTCTTTGACTGAACAAACAACTGACACATTGAATGATGGTACTGGTTCATATTTTAGTGTTAATGCAAATGGCAGTGCTAATGCCGTCCCGAGTATTATCGGCACCTGTATTAATCATATGAATGAAGCTTCCGCATCTGCCGTAGAACCAACTGTTGAAAATCGTTGTTTGGATATTGGAAATTACATTACTCAAAATAGTATTACTGACAATCTAAAATTTGATTTATTAACAAATCTATGCAAACCACTAAGCATTTACAACTTTAAGCAAGATATCACAGGAGGCAAAGGGCTTTCCTTTACGATTGGCTAAATCAATACAATTCGTTATTAGTATATTCAAAAAAATGAAAAGGACCCTTCTGTAAATTATGCGTGTTATTCAGGCCTTGCGTCAAAAGAGGGTTTTTGGGTTCATTTATTGTCAGACCAATCTTAAAATATAAAGACTTCCACTCACATGCAAGGAACCATGTTAATTCTCAGTGGCATAGATGCTGCTGTAGCAGGGAGAAATTTTGAACAAATAATTTTAAATAAACTAAATAAATAAAATAAATAAATTTTGAACAATTAAATAATGCTGAACATTTAATTATCGAAAAAATAGTTTTTGCCAATAATTTCAACTTTGATCTTCTGTGGAACCCATGATCTAGCTGTTCGAGGCAGTACTGCAGATACGGGTAATTTTTCGGATTTGCTAAAATTCAGAGTTGAAGCTGGTGATGCTGTGCTTACTGAGCATTTACAATCAAGTGGAGGTAATCAAAAATACACATCACATATGGTCCAGAATGAGCTCATATCCATATGCGGGAACCTAATTTGTAAAAACATTGTGGATGAAGTGAACAATAGTGAATACTTTTCACTTTTAGCGGATGAAACAGCAGACATTTCTGGGGTGGAGGAGCTGTCAGTTGGCGTTCGTTTCGTTGATAAGGAGTTGAAAGTTAGAGAAGAATTTTTAGGTTTTACTCCCTTGAAAAAATTAAAAGCTGAAGATATAACAGAAGTCATTTTATTGACTACCAGAGAAGCTTACAATTTAAATATGAATAAAGTCGTTGGACTTGGATTTGATGGATGCTCAACCATGGCTGGAAAAGAAAATGGAGCACATAAAATAATAAGAAAATATCCCAAGGCTCAATTTTTCCACTGTGCTTCTCATCGCTTAAATTTAGTTGTTAATGACTTGAATCTTGTTCCCAAATTTCGAAATACTGTGGGCACAGTGAAAGAAGTTATAATATTTTTTCGTGAAAGCCCATTGCGTAGGAAACTAATAATAAGGAACAGACCGGGGCCCCGGCCAAAAATCAGGAAAAACCGGGGTTTTCTACCGAGGTTAACTGTAAATTTACACTAAATAATAGAGGGTTAAATCAAACAAAATAAAAAAATATATTTTAATTCCATTACTCCTTTGTTATAAATTGATGCAAAATATATAAACATACCTAAATATAATCAATTTTTTTTTGGTATTTACTATGATTTCAAATTAAAATTGAGGCCAAATTATAATTTTTCCGAGTTTTTAACATTAAAATATTCGAAATTTGATATATCAAACGAATTCGGAAAAGGAAATAAATATAATTGTTAAAATATTAATGTATTTATTTATTTAAAGTAAATATCTTCAAGAAAATAAAATATTTTCCGAAATATCTTTTCAAAATTATTTATTTAATTGAATTAATATATATATATATATATATATATATATATATATATATATATATATATATATTATATATATATAAGATATGTTGTTATGTTATATACATATATATATATATATATTATTATTGTTATTATTATATTATATATATATATATATATATATATATATATATATATATATATATGTATATAAATAGCATATATATATATATATATATATATATATATATATATATATATATATATATATATATATATATATATATATATATATATATATATTTATGTTATATTGTTATTATTATGGTATATATATATATATATATATATATATATATATATTTAATACAACTTATTCTTCTAGAAAATCAATTATTTTTTAAAAATTTCTTTCGAAAATATTTATTTAATTGAATTAATTAAATGTATTCCTTTTTTATAATTAAAATTATTAATTAATTGAAATTATATTTAATTTTCATCCTAAGTTTTAAGACTTTCAGTGTTTTTGACTTACATTTCTAATTTTAGTTAACCCCGGCCCCGGCCCCGGCCCCGGCAAAATTCCCGCCACGGTCGGTCCCTACTGATAATGAATATATCAATGCTATGCGAAACAACATGGTCCTCAAAATACAAGTCCATCAAAATTTGTTTTGAAAATTTCATTCACATTAAATCAGTTTTGAAAACTTTGTCATCAGATTCAGAAGTAACCAAGGCCACAGGAACAGCAGCATTTCAACTTTCGTCAGCAAAAGGAACTCCTAAATTCATTATTTGCTTAGTTATCATGGCCAAGTATTCCTCTTACTTTGAGCCTGTCACGAACATTCTTCAAACTAAAACTATCAATCTGGAAGAGGTGTTAGAAATAGTAAAAAACAATAGAGACGAAAAACATGTCGCGTCTGTTTTCAAGAAACTTTTTACCTGTGTTAAGGAACTTACAGAATTTTTTTTATAGAATTCTCAATGCCACGTATAGTGTCCAAACAAATGCAAAGACCTAACTTTTCATGTAGTTCTGTGGAGGATTATTTCAGGGTTTCTCTATTTATACCATACCTAGATTCACTGATTTCGTCTCTGCATATCAGATTTTCGGACGACAACAGAATACCAACATTTCTCTGTATTTTACATCCCTCTAGAATTAAAAATTTAACCATATCTAAATAAAACAGAAAAATTGAATCACTTCAAACTATATACAATATTGAGAACTTGAAAGGTGAAGCAGAATCATGGTTCAACTTATGGAAGAAATCAGATGGGGACCAAGGGTTAGATGTAGACGAAAATGTGTGCTGTTGTTTTACAAGCAATTAAAATTCTTCTAACGCTTCCACCAACGACTTGCACAATTGAAAGATCATTCAGCACTTTAAGAAGAGTTAAAACTTGGCTAAGGTCAACCATTTCTGAAGATCGATTAAATGGATTATGTTTGCTCAGTGTTCACAGAGAAAAAGTTTTAAAAAACACAACTAATTGATGATGTTATAACAGAATTTGGAAAGGAAAGAAGAAGAATTAAATTTTTATTTCCAAATAAACAATAATTAAACTGAAATAAAAACTAATAAATTAGTTATTTAAGTGCTTGCCTCAACCAAATCCAAATATTTTTCGCAACTACTTTTTATAGTTTATTTTACTTGTGATTAAAGTAACTAAAAAAAGGTCATATATGTACCCTCACACAGCCTTTCCAAATTTAATTTGACTGAGAATGAATTTATTAATTTATATTGAGTTTATCTAATCAGATTAAAATTTGATTCAAATAGTAAATAAATACAGTGCCGCCGGTGCGTAAACGTCGAAGACCAAAAGAAAACGCCAAATAACTCAGTAATTATATATATATATATATGTTGTTATATATATATATATATTAAGAAAGTATAGTTATATATATATATATATATATATATATATATATAGATTGATATATAAAGAGAAAAATTGGTTATATAAAGCCTTTGTACAAATATATATATATATAAATATATAGAGATATAGATAGCAGTATTCATTATATATATATATATATATATATATATATATATATATATATATATATATTATGCTTCCTTGTGAAATTCGAATTAAAAAAAATCTGGCCCCCCCTTAGATTTCATCCTGCCGGCGCCCATGTATATATATATATGTTGCATTTTGGACAGATTTTTTCAGAAAATATGTGGAGTCCTGTGCTCTACCTTTACCCCGGTATATATATATATATATATATATATATATATATATATATATATATATATATATATATATATATATATATATATATATATATATATATATGCATATATATAGGCCTATATATATATATATATATATATATATATATATATATATATATATATATATATTACATATATATATATATATATATATATATATATATATATATATATATATATATATATATATATATATATATATATATATATATATATACAGGGTGTCTCACGAGTTATGTTACAGCAGTGTATCACCGTACGGGATGTTTAAGTATGAAAATGTGTAGGAATATAAGTTCGATTATTTAATTCATTAAGGAGGATAGGATATGTTACGTTGGTGTCTGCGCACGAGCAATACGAAAACCGCGCACAAACATGCGAATGTCGAATGGGATGATATATTTTTTATGGCTTCTGTGAAATGCATATAAAAAATGAGGTGGGCTCTTCCTCTCGACATTTTTTGATACGGTTGTTCGTTTCCACGCAATGTACCCATAACGCGTCAATATTACCAACAATAGTTTTAAACGTGAATGTGAAAAGGTTGAAGAAAACAATGGTATTCAAGACAGCTCATAATATCGATACATGTAATGTAATAACATTGTTAATAGTATCATAACAAATTTACACCTATGAATCTTATCCACAGCATGCAAGAAGGGAGAAGAACGTCAGGTCGTTTCAACTTGTACATACAGTATTTACAAATGTTGTTCGAAGGCGCCTCCATCCACGCGAATACATGCCTCAGCCCTCTGGCGCCAGGTTTCATTGCATGCCAATGACAGTGACGCTGGGTTGATTCCCCTACATGCGTTGGTTATTCGACGGCGAAGATCATCCGGCGAGGTTACTGGGTCATTAAACCCAGCGTACACGGTATGTTTGAGATACCCCCACAGAAAGTAGTCCAGTGGTGTTAAGTCGGGTGAACGCAGGCCATGGAAATGGACCAGATCTTCCGATCCATCTTCCCGAAAGGTTCTGTCGAGGTAAGTCGTCACTATAGCTGCATTATGTGCTGGGCACCCATCATGTTAGTAATATGTTCCTCCACTCAGGAGGTCAACAAGGACGGTCTGCAGGAAATGGAGGTAACGCTGTCCTGTCAAATTTTCCTCGAAGAACTAAGGCCCGATAATCCTACTATTGAGTATACCACACCAAACGTTGACTGAGTATGAGACCTGGTGATGGCTAGTGAATGCTATATGGGGGTTTGTTTCCGCCCAATGTCTGAAGTTCCACCTGTTATACATACCGTTATTGGTAAAGCGAGATTCATCGGTCCATAAGATATTTTTCAATAAGTCCGGTACATCCATTAGAAGGCAATCAATGACAGCCAGGAATCCCAGCCGCCCTTTTTGGTCTCCACGATGCAAACCATGCACAATGTATGGCCTATATGGATACATGTTGTATGCAACACGAATCCGTCGTATGGTTTCCTTCGATATTCCCAAGACCGAACTAGCCTGCCGTAATGAGGACGTTGGATTTTCATGGGTGTATAGCAGAACGTCCAGTTCGACGTCGAATGTACGGACACGCCCCCCCTCCCGTATGTGATGAGGGGGTTGAACTATCGACCCTGTACCTTGAAACCGTCTGTAAACTCTATGGAATGCCATGTGGCTCGGCGGTCGTCGATGTGGATAACGTTGTCCATATTCTGCAGCAGCTTTGCGAGCATTCCTGTTTTGCGTAATGTACACCTCCAACATGTCACGCTTTTCGTCCTGCGTATACTGGTCACGTGGCATGTTCCAAATGTATGGCTCTGACTAAACAAACGCACTCTGAAGTTATACGTTTCATTACACTTTATTACTCATAATTTGTAACTTATGACATAACCTCCATATGATAGCTGTTAGTTGGTTGTACACATTCACATGGCCGTATTTATTAGGCTACATAGTACATATCAATGTAATCTAAAAAGGGTATGCATTAGGTATTTTAATTTAATTTCTTTGTTAGCTGTATCGATATTTTTAAATACTATTAGATATGCCTATTGTATTTAACCTAATTATTTCATATTGACACGTTTCGGCTTTTGTAGGCACATAAGATGTCTACGGATGATGTCTAGTCGTTTATGGGTACATTGCGTGGAAACGAACAACCGTATCATATAATATCGAGAGGAATCATTTTTTATATGCATTTCACAGAAGCCATAAAAATATATCATCCCATTCGAAATTCGCATGTTTGTGCAAGTGGTTTCGTATTGCGCGTGAGCAGACACCAACGTAACATATCCCATCCTCCTCAACAGTCTGGTAATCGAACTTCTATTCTTGGCTATTTTCATTGCTTAAACATCCCGTACGGTGATACACCCCTGTAACATACCTCGTGAGACACCCTGTATATATATATATATATATATATATATATATATATATATATATATATATAAGTTATTATTATAGTATATATATATATATATATATATATATATATATATATATATATATATATACATTATATATATATATATATATATATATATATATATATATATATATATATATATTTATTATATATATATATATATATATATATATATATATATATATATATATATATATATATATATATATATATATATATATATATATATATATATATATATATATATATATATATATATATATATATATATATATATATATATATATGTATTATAAAACTAAAAAGCCTTTTTTTAAAATTAAAATACCTAACTTACGAATAAACAGTTTTCATTAACCAGGAGCAGGGATGGCACGGAAAAATCAATTGATTTTTTCAACTGATTTTTTCACTTGATTTTTTGCTCCAAAAAATCATGATTTTTTGCTTTTTTTGATTTTTTGCTTTTTTATATATATATTTTAATTTTTTTGTATATTTAAGTGATTTAACTTCAATAGAAATAAAAAATTATAATAATATCATAGCAAGGCTACTCTGTTACTTACACTATAAAAATATCAACAAAAGATCATGTTTCAAACATGTTTCTTTTTTTTCTGATGTAATATTCATCAATATTAAAAAATAACACTCTTTAATGTTGTTTTTCATTTTGTCATAGTCTATAGGGCCTATTTTAAGATTTTGAACTCAGAGCTAGGGCCTAGGGTTAAAATAATACTATATCAAACTTAAAAAAAAGTTTGTTTACAAATTATATTTCGCGTGACGTCACGAAGCGCCCGGAATGTGTAAAAATTAGAATTTAAGATACACTTATCATCTAAATAATATAAATATTTCATTTTCTTCATTCATTCATTAATTCATTCATTATTATAAGAGACGACAATATCAGCCCTGAAAAAGTCAACCACCTAAAAAATGTTTACTTCGAAAGGCGATTATTGTCAGAATAAAGCTTTTTACTACTATTGTTGTTGAAGACTTGTTGCTATTGATAATATTGTTGTGCACAACAGAACAATTGTTCTGAAAAGGATTGTTCCATTTTTTAATAATAATTTATATCCTTATTACATGTGAGTTTGGGCCGCTTTCAAGAAGAAACCGAAGAAAAGCGGATTTAAAAAAGCGGATGTAAAAGAAGTGAGAACCGAAGACAAGCGGTTAAGAAATATTTCCCGGTCTTTTATGCAACCTCGTTTCATCAAACTAAAGCATGTGACTAAGGAAGTCTTTACAAAACTAACTCGAAGGAAGGAGACGCAACTACGACTTTTCCCCCATAGAAAAGCAACAACTTTTCTAAATTCGATCAATACAGATTGTGCAGGGTAAGATATTGTTCGTCTCAACATTCTTTCATTATAATTTATCATTATTTATTCATTGCTCATTCATAATCATTAAATACATTAATTAACAATATTCCTGTATTTGTTGCAGGCGTTGTATCCTGGGCAATGGATTAATCATGGCAACAATCACTATCTATTACGACAACGTTAGCCGCCTCATGATTTAAAACTATAACTATTTATTTGTATATATATGTTAAATAAAATTTCTTCTCCTTTCCTCTCCTCTTCTACTGTACTTCGCTCTTCAATAAACTTAAACTGGGATCGGGCTTTTAATCGAGAGACCTTAGATGAAATTCATTATTCAGATATCAAAATAGTTTTTACAATATATATATAGCATATATATATATATATATATATATATATATATATATATATATATATATATATATATATATATATATATATATATATATATATATATATATATATATATATAGGGCGTACATTTATAACTTAATACACTATATATATGTATATATATATACAGTATATATATATATATATATATATATATATATATATATATATATATATTATATATATATACATACATATACATATACATAACACCAAAATAAATTATGTATCGGTGATTATGATGTACTTTGGAAAACGTTGGTGGAATACTTTAGTTATGGAAACGCCTGCTGATTTACCCGCATCAGACCCGCAATCATACTAGAGGACTACCAAAAAAAGTGAATTTCAGTGGAATGTCAAAATTTATAGTCCACAAATTTTTACACGTTGGCCATCTTTGTACCTCTGGCAGCAACACCGAAAAATCGGTATTTTTTTGCATTCGGTATTTTATTAAAGTTTTTGTAAATAAGTAATAATTAACAAAAACTTAAAGGCTTAAATGCATGAATAAAAGTTTGAAATCAACAATTTATTCTTTTTCTTTTATACAAATTTTCCTAAGCTTAAGTTATAATGAATATAATTTATGAAACGTGTCGCCACCAAATTTCAGATAAAATGTATTGTACAGTAAACATAAATGATGAATAAAATAATATAACATTGGTACCCAACATCGAAAGTCTAAACAAGTAAATATATATATATATATATATATATATATATATATATATTATATATATATTATATATATATATATATATATATATATAGTTAGTATATATATATATGTTATTATATATATATATATATATATATATATATATATATATATATATATATATATTATTATGATATATATTATATATATATATATATATATATATATTTAATTATTATTGAGGTTTGATTTTTTTAAATTAACCCTTTAACAAACAAGGCATAATTCAAGTTTAAATTCTTGGAAACACTAAATATAAATAAGTTATTTATGTTACAAATAATTTGTTGAGTAATAACTTTCGGTTTGTTAAACTTCTAGTTATTAGGCTAGCCCTATTGCTTTAAACCGAGTAAACTAACCCTCTGTTAGGATTGACAGTCACTAACTGCACTTTTTTCTGGATTTCTGAAAATAATTCCCAATAACTTTCCAAGAACGCAGAATAAATTTGCTTTCAAATTTAATTTACATATTCATCAAAATTAAATTCTTAATGAAATTTAATACTGGTTCCTTCCCAGTGTTAAAAAATATATATTATACAATATATGATATATCTTATATAATATATATTATATTGTTTTATTTTACATATTTTTTATTTTATTTTATTTTATTTTTTAATTAATTTGGCCACTAAAAATTGCTGATTGAAAATATCAATTTTGTTTTTAATATATCAAATTAATATTGAAAAAATTAAATTTTATTTTTTTATTCAATTTATTATAAAATAGCATTATTTAAAAATAATTAAATTTCAGAAAAAATAAAAATGATGAAAAATTTAAGTGAACGACTTAGAGGTATATTTTTTTTATCCCATTTCACTGGGTTTTTTTTTCCTCTTAATTATAATTGCTGGACCTCACTTGGGTAATGAAATAGTTTACCGTGAATATTTTATTATATTTGTGTATATATTTAGTATTTTACATATTTTATTTAAATTTTATTTTATTTTTTTATTTTTGGTTTTTATTTTATTTATTTTACTTTGTTTTATTTTATTTTGTTTTATGTTTTCATATGTATATAATTTTTTATATATACATTTACTTATGTTTTAATTTTCTTTTGTATAAAGCCGTTTTCGATTTTGCATTTCTGCTTACGAAACGTAAGAAATGCTAAAGTTTGCGTTCGGTTATGTCAATTTAAGTACAAATTTAAGAAAATGCTCACCAAACGTAAGGAGGTTGCTAAGTAGGAGGTTCGCTTTGAGTGATTACGAATTAAGGAAACATGCTTACGAAAAAAAATGCTAAACAAACAAGATGGCTGCGTAGTAGGTCGTTTGATTTCATGAATGTTTCATTCATAAAATTAGCTTTAAATCTAATGTCTTCCAAAATAGATAAAACCCATCACATTGTTGATCTATTATATATTTTGTAATAAAAACCATTCGTTATTTTTTATATTTCTGTTTATTCCAA
>JABUQX010013149.1:20000-128044 GCA_015478945.1 Trachelipus rathkii | reverse complement strand
GTCGCCAATGTATAAACCACCACGAGCGTCTCAAAGTATTGCTTTGACAGTAATGATCTCAAAGCAGTTAACCATGAGTGGGCACGAGGCCAACCACCACTGCGACAAGTCTCGCGCTTAGTTCCTAAGGGACGGAAAAACCCATAAATCAGGGCTAAGATAGGAAGTATAGCTTCGCCAGTAGACCTCGGAGCGCCGAAGCCGTACTGGCAATCGAAAGAATGAAATGAGATTCCAGATGAGGAAGAAATGAGAGTTGGGGAGAGTTTCAAAGATCTTAGATACGACAAAAGAAAAAAACTATTACAATGTAATAAGTAGCTAGTAGGGAGAGTGCGAGAGTAAGGAATCAAGAGAGCGTGCCTCTCCTTTTTCGTGGATACTAGGTTGGACTCATTGTGCGTGCGTTCCAAAGCTGCGAGAGGACAAGGTGATTAGTATTCGAGACATACGAGTATTATAGTTATAGTGAGGAAACGAGGGGCGGGGATAAGCACGGACGTGCATCGAATAAATGCAGTACACTTGTTCGGGGGACGGATATGCCGACTCCCGCGGCCACCTACCCTTCTAACTTCGTAAGATTTCAGGAGCCGCATGCACCTCATCACAGATGTAATCACAGGCAAAGTGGCATACGAACATCCTGAGAGGAGAAGTGAGAGGCCCATGAGGCAATATACCTAGATATTACGTTCCAGGTTGAGTAGAGGCAACAACAGGAGGCCGGACAGAGATTGGCCTTTTCAGTTCTAATGTGACATCGAATTTAAGCTACGAACCATTCGGACAATCTAGCAGAAGGAGGAAAAGATTCAGACGTATTCTATCACAGAGAAAGCAAACTTGTTTTTTGCCGAAAGATCGAAATTGATTTTGGTTTCCTGTGGTGGCGAAATCTGAGAAGAAAGAAAGTTTGGAAAGGATTGGTAGAACGAAGCAATGTTGGAGGGTATTACACGGATATAGATTATGTAGGTAGATTTGTGAGCAGAGAGGCGAGAAAGATTTGTCAGTAGGCAGATACCAAGGAGGTTAAGAGCGCGACTTTCGTTTTAAAGTGATAGCCGACGACTTTAGCTAGAGTGCTAAGAGGAGTAACCCTAGCAAACGATTTCTGCTGAATGAAAATAGGCAAGAGTCACACGGAGAACGAGAAATTTTTTCCACTCTAGATACGCACTGTCTCTAGCTGAATGCCAGATGACAGACTGGAGTGCGATCTCATGGAGTTGATGAAGAAAAGAGAATTTAGTCGAAGAACGGAATAACCGTGACTCATCCCGTCAACCGATTACCAGGCGACATCCACCTTAAATGCTCTGGCCAAGCTGTGTAGAAGTTCGAAGTCGTCACCAGGGACGACGCAAAGCAGTTCAAAGTATCCAGTTTATAGTTAGCTGTAGTTAAGCGAACGTGCGAAGCCCCAAATTATCTACGACGTCGATCATACCTAGTGACTAGATATATATATATATATCGCGTATGGTCATGAGATGGTTATCTAGAGGTTTTTGATGAGAGATAGGTTATTTCGGGTGAATAGGCAATGTAGAGCACCAAGCATGACTGACCGAAGGTAGTAGCAGTCTTGTGCATGTGGGGGCAGGTTGATTGGTGCCATTATCGTTGGTGAATGTGGCCTCAGTCCCTCTGCGTGGCCATAATTCCTTAGGGAGAGTCTTCCCTGCAGGGTATGTTTTTGTTACGATCCCTCTGTACCACTGTGTCTTCTACCGGTTACTAGTTGGCTAGTGTATGCACTTATGTGTTTGGCAAATTAGACACAGTCTGACTCTAAAGTTCCAATGTGTTCCAGATGGAACATCTTTATGGAGCAATGCTAGGTGGTAGAGAAAGAAATTAAATAGAAATGAGGAATGACCCTTATTAAGATGAGTTGTGTGGGCTGTAGAAGAACGCGGGTACATGAGAGAATAAAGTGAAAGTATGCTTGAAAGAGTGGTTCTGGTCAGTGTGGAAAGGATGAAATGATACGTCGTTATTGGGTCTGAAGCAATGTATAGTAGGTTGAAGTGTGTTGGGTTTAACTGGCCGCTCGACTGGCTGGGAGACCCGATATGTAGCAAAATGGATCCCGAGGTGCCCGGTGGAACCGAATGTTGAAGCGAGACGGAAAATGTGAGTTTGGCCAGAGGCCGTAAATCAGAAGGTGCATATTAGGAGAGAATGGCGGGGTTTTGTATGGGGGCATGGTTCTGACCCACCTGGGCCCAGGGGATGAACCCATTACATTGACGATTTACCATAAGTGAGAGCCCGTCGCGGTCCCATGAGCTCTAGGGTGGACTTTTTTTTGATGCGACGACCTTTTATAATATTGGTAAGGAAGGGGCGGTAAAGGCTGGGCTTTCTTTCGACATTGTCATACTTACTCGCTACTGCTTTCCTTTTCGCATGCGTTGTAGAGGCCGCACCTTACCCAGTCTTGGGGAAGAGAGTAGAAAGAAAGATGAAAGAAAGAAAAGAAAAGATATATATATATATATTATATACTCAGTATATTATATATCTATATATTAAAAAAATAATGTACTAATATTCTATATAAAAACTCTATATTACACCGTTTAGATTATACAATGCTTATATATAGGTAAGAAGCTAGGAGTAACGCTATCTTCTGCTCACAATATAAAATCAGCAAAAACAACATTGAAAATTGAAAAGAAAACCATATCAAAATGCTAAAGAAAACCATTAATATATATATTTAAATATCTTTAAATTTTTATTTTTTTTTATTTTTCTTTTTCACTCCCTCGAAAGGAGGTGTTTTAATCCCTCATTGCGGGTCCAACCTCAGACTAAGGATGAAAGGGATTTTGTTTACCCCCAGATGGGTCACACATCGGGAGCAAGAGGGGAACTTGCGCCCTGGAATCGGGATCTACATTTTTTTATAAATATAATATATAGTATATATTATATTAATATATATATATATATTATATATAATACTACTATATATAATATATATATATATACTATATAATATACTATAGTATATATATATAGTATCAATTATATATACATATATATATATATATTAAATATATATATATATAATTAAATTTAATATATATATATATATACTTATTATATATTAATATATAATATATATTTAGGGAAAAAGAAAAAGGTATGCAAGGGGGAAGGAAAGATAAGAGGCATGGTTAGGAATGAGGATGCTTAAAGAACGCAGTGAACCAAAAACAATGTATATTGAGGAAATGGATGAAGACGAAAACGGAGGGGAACAGGATTAGAATATGTAAACGCAAGAAACCAATGCAGAGGATGTAATAAAGATAGATATAGGACATTATCTATGGAAGTGATTAATGATAAGAGATACTAGAAAGAGGATTAAGTAAAAGGGCATCGTGAGAAATACTTTTATATATTGGAATGGCCAAGGGCATGAGAGGAAATAAAGAACCGGAAATGCATACGGAGTATCTCTGAATAATAGATAGGGAGATAACTCTCTAAGAAGAAGAGGAGGTGACGGTAAAGAATGGGCCGAGTTAGTTCGAGGAATTATTATAAACGAGAGGAGGGGCGGTAAGGAATGACTGAATACCCTGCGAGGTTAAAGACAGAACATGAGGAAATTAGAATGGTAGAGAAATAAAAACGTGAAAGAAGCAATTAAATACTAAAAAATGGGAAAAGTTCAGGATACGATGGACTAAATGAACTATTCAGAACAGTAGAGGGATTAACTAAATGGTTGACAAGATTGTTAATTAAACCAAGTATGTAAAGAAGAAAAATACCAACTGAATGGAGGAAAGCAGTAATAATGTACGATACCTAATAAAGGGAGAATAAAGAATTAATGCGGATAATTATAGAGGAACATAGTAGTAATTGTTGGTAGGGGGTGTGAGTAAAATAATATGAGAGTCTTGGAAAAAGATTGAGAATGTAGGTCGTGAATATGGAAACACACGGATTGGATGAAACGTGTGACAGCATACCGACGTTCAGAATCACCAAGTAAGGAAAGATTACACAGACCTATTTTTACATGAAGATGCTAACAGGAAAATCATAGAGTGGGCATGAGAAGGCGTATGCTGCATTCATATACTTGGAAAAGCATTCGATAGAATAAATAGGAGAGAGACTGTGGAGAGTGTTAGAGCGATCCGATGTAATGCTATCACCTAGAAAGTCTGATTGCAGCCATTATAAGTATGTATGAAAATCCAATAAATACGGTTAGAGGAACAGGAAGAGAGGAAGTGGTTTGAAGTGAAAACGGAGTTAGACAGGGAAAGTGTACTGTCACCATTGCTCTTTTTGCACTTTACCTGGACAGCTTCCTTAAAGGATATGCATAAGGGAGAATAGGGGAAACAAACACTTTGGTTTATTGCGGATGATGCGGCAGTGTATAATCAACATACAGTAGCTCTAGACTGCTCAAGAAGCCTGTGGAATGGATGGAGATGGAGGATAACTGCTGCGTATATCATGTGGGTAATTTGATGATCAAAGCTAGAGAGAAATCGGGAAAATAATGGTGATCTGTCACAAATATTAATAGAGAGAGGCGAACAGAGATGAGTAGTAACATGAAGATATGAGAGGCCTTAGTAAGTGAATAGATTTAAGTATTATGGCATGGTATTTGATGATCAAGGAAGAAAGATGACGAGTTGAAAGGAGAATTGGGAGATTTCCACAGAATGTGGGAATGTTATACCCGTTTCTAAAAGAGAAAGGGATACCAACAGATATTAAAATATTAATATACTAAACATTCACCTGAGACCAGGATTTGTTGTAATGGAAGTGGAATGCTGGACTTGATACGATAAGAAAAAGAGAATAGAAGCTACGGAATGAGAGTACTTAGACTCATTAGAGGAGTTCGCTGAGAAGACAGAATGAGGAGCGCGCTAGTGAAGGAGAGAACTGGGGGTGAGAACCTCGTTTTGGAAATGCGTGGAGAGAAACAAAGTTACTTAAAGAATTGTTTGGACATGTAAAAAGAATAGGGAAGGGGAGAGATTCGAGAGAGATTGATCGGAAATTGGGAGAACATAAGGTAAGGCAGACAGCAGGAAGACAGAGGAACGAGATGGGATTGGATTCGGTGGACGTAGGTGTGCAGACGAAGAGGCAGACGTAAGAGGAAGTAGAGAAAGAACGAACATTTGAAGATAGAAATTTTTGGAGAAAGATTCTGGAGGAGTAGCACCTGACAGGCATCGGAGAGGTGAGTGTGACCGGAGGTAAATGTAAGTTAAGAAGAAGAAGTGGATATAAGGTAGTGATGAGGTAGTATTAGATTTAAACTACTATATAATATATATAATATTATATATTAAATATATACTATATACTATATATATATATACATTAATAATAAACTAGTAGACATAATAGTATAAATAAAGATCACTAATTATATAAATTACTAATTAAGAAAACTTAATATATATATTATGGAAATATGTAATCTACGGGTGTATAAATTGATATATAAACTAAGTTAAATCACAAGTTTGCCCCACCTGGAAAAATTTTCTTGCGGAGGCAACAATGCCCCGCCAGCACCAAGGCCTGAACACACAGTTTTGATGGCGTAAGCATGTGTTTTTTAAGGTCTCCTTTCTGATTAAAACTTTAAATAAAATTTGTTTAAAAAATTTTATTGTTTTTTTTTTTTTTTTTTTTTTTTTTTTTTTTTTTCATCACTCCTCGAGGAGGTCTTCTATACTGATCATATACTAAGAACATAGATAGCGGGGTCCAAATACCTCAGACCTAGAGGATAGGGATTTTGTTTACCCCTCAGACACCCCCCTTAGACCATGGTGCCTGAAGTGCCGTAGAATGCCTGAAGTGCGTAGAATGGCACCCCATATCTTTCGCGGATTCCTCCAAGGCAGGGACAAACTCACATATACGCCATGCACGCGTCAACCGAAATTCTCATTCCGTATCGTGGGTACCCGGTACCCCGAGCTGTTTCAGGATTCCTCGCCCGAGAAGCAGCGACCCGTCGGAACTGGTCGCTAAGAAAGCTCAAGCGTAAGGTCCCAGAAGCCCCGCTGTTTTCCATCCCATAATTGCGGTACTGCAATGAGCACACAGAGATTCGCACATCTCCATCAGGGAATCGAACATTGGACAGCACCGGTCGCAGCGTTAATCAATAAACCGGATGCTCTAACACTAGGCCATCCACGTCCTCAAAAAAAACCAGCCCAACAGCGTAAGCGAATCAGTTTGACGTACGGGGAATCGAAATTTCATTGCTCGGGGGACTAGCACTGAGAGACAAAAGAGAAGGATTTCGGGGAGAAGGAAGATGCGTGGAAGAGGCACATCCGAAAACCATGGGAAGGGTGAGAAGCATCCGTACACCTCATAGAACATCTCAGATAGCATATAAATAATATTTAATAACTTTTCAATAGAGATATACAGGATGTGGTAGTTATTAAAGCTTTCTTTTCTGCATTACAACAAACGCTCTACCACAACTCAGACATTCAAATAATTCTTAAGATATTTGATGCACAAGCGTAATGACGCAGTGGTGGTTTTTAACGTCTCACCTTGTGTGATTACTACGCACCTCATGCACACACTACGTAACATTTAAATTAATTTTTATATTTTGTAGTCGTAACATTAGGTTAATCTTAGCCTTCCTTTGTGAATTACACTCATCAGGCCACATCAGAACATTTTAAATAAATTTTATATTATTGATGCGTAAGCATGTGTTTTTTAAAGGTCTCCTTGCTGATATTACAAGAATTTAAACTATATAAAGAATTTAAACTATATATATTAATTTTCGACTGACACGATACAGCATGTGTGATCTTAGGACTGAGTCCTTTGTGCGTGACTATCAGACATCTCATAGATTCGACGCTCAGAACTACTTTAAATTATTTTTTATATTTTTTGATTTGTAAGAAAGTGCGATTTTAAGTGTCCTTTGTGATTACAAACTCATACGATGGAACTTAAAAAATGCTCCATCATTTTATAGTTGATGCGTACGTTATATGTAAAAATCTTAGCTTTCGTCTCAAAATCCTCAAATTTGTCATGAAGGACACTAAACTGTCGTACAAAGAAACGCAGGTTGCAAGTTCAATATGTGTTGCTTGGAGAAATTGACTTGCTGCATTAAACCGATGAAGTATAGAGTCCCAGAGAATGCAAAGGAGTGCTGTTTCAAATTGTTCCATTTTTGAATGCAGCGAAGATGATTCAATTCTTGTGGCTTGTGTTTGGTTCTCCTCATCACGTATTTTCATCAATGCAGAGCAGATTTCTGCGTAGTTTTCGCGCAATGCACGTGTTGCATCACTTCGAGCAGATCATCGTGTAACTGATAGAGACTTGACAACAGTTCCCTTAATTACTGATACCAGTATACCCCATCTATGTGTAGATGAAGAAAAAAAGTTGTACAATGCCTGAAGAAATCCAAAAAATGAAACAGCATTTAAACAGCATTCTGCAGCATATGAACCCACTAAATTCAAGGAGTGTGCAGAACAAGGAACAAATTCAGCTGCTGGGTTTTATTCTTTGATTCTAGTTTAAACACCAGAGTATTTTCCTGCCATGTTACTGGCATTGTCGTAGCTTTGACCTCGACAGTCACCTATTGGAATCGTGTTTACTTTTAAAGTTTCTAAAATAACATGTCAGAGTGGCACTATCATGACCAGAAATGTTTATAAACTGCAAAAAACGTTCAACTGGTTTACCACTGCTTTTCACATAGCGCAAAATAAAAGTTAATAGATCACAGTGAAAGATATCTGGTGTCGAATCTACGCTAATACTATAGTATTTTGCAATTTTCACCTCTGACCACAATAGTAGCAAAAACCTTCCCAGCCATCAATTGAATAAACTCATTGCATGTTGTAGAAGACAGGTATGAAACATTACCTTTACCAACATATCCGAAGCGAGATAAATGATCTGCTAAAAATGGATCAAACTCTGCCAAAAGCTCAATACATCCAAGAAAATTGCCATTTTGAAGAGAGTCGATTATTTCATTTTCACCTCTAAAAGCAAGTCCACGTTGTGCAAGAAATTTCAAGACAGCAACAACTCTACGTAAAACATTTTCCAGTATTCACATTCTTTTTCATACTGGGTGTGCAGCTGTGAATCAATATGTACTTGTTTTCGGGCTAATAATATAGATTGGATAACACTATTTTGATGGGCATCACTATTTCGATGGGCATCACTATTCTCACGTTCCAAGATATGGTTAGCATGTTTCCAGTCATTAAATCCTAGAGTGAAGTTACTGTCCTAGGTATTAAATAATTTGCACACAGAGCAGTACACTTTACCAGACGATTCTGAAAACAATAGCCACACTCGTTTAATGATTCGTAAGCTGTCGAAAAAATCCACTAGGATTCAAATACCGAGTTCTTCCATCCTCATAAACTCTTACTGATTTTTTGAAACTAGTGTCTGCATCCACTTTTTGTTCAATATTTTTGTTAATAAATGATGAACGGAATTCATCAGTTATAATGACAGGCCATGTTGCAGGGTCTTCGTATTGTAGAGTATAAGTAGTAGTACTAGATGGCACTTCTGCTTCTGTACAGACTAAAGTTTCAGCAGAATAATCATCAATTTTACCCGAAGTGTCTTCTTCAACAGCTAGAAATATAGGAGTGGTTGTACATTCCGAAGCTGTGCTACAGCTACTTACATTCTCAGTAGTTCCCTCAACATGTGAGTCGGCTGTAGCTGTCACAAAAGTTTTAAATATGTCTGATATCTTCCGAGTACATGCCACATCCTTCAGTCGCCTTTTTTCATTTTCTGCTTTATTTTTCCGTTTTTGCGCTCCACTTAAGTATCTTCTACCGATATCACGATCTCTTGCAGCCATTATCTATCTCTGAAAATGAGCCTATAACGTTTGGCTCTGTATTCGACGAGCTATAATACCATTCACCAAATGACAAAAATTTTAAAATAAACTGAAAACAGAAGCGTTTTGTTTCGGAACGTTCTGACTCAGAGCGATCCGAAACGTTTTTATTTCCGCAGAACTCTTTCAGATGCGTTCTCAAAGGATACTGCAAAAAACTTTCATAATAATTTTTATTATATATATATATATATATATATATATATATAATATATATATATATATATATATATATATAAATATATATATATATATATATAATATATATAGGCTATATATATATATATATATATATATATATATAGATATCTATATATAATATAATATAATAACTCTTCTTCTTCTTCTTCGCTAATATATAATAATAATATATATATATCCTTCTTTATAACCAACCATCATACCTTCTTCTTCATAACTATATATATGGCACCAACAATATATGTATACATATGTATCTTCAATATATATATATATATATATGTATATCCGGAGAGGCGACTCCTACACTCGTTAACACTCGTGTAGCACGGGTTAACGTATAAGAAAACCTCGATGTTTACACCAATTTCATAACTTTGGTAAATTCTCTTATTTTTACGAAAATTAACAAATGAAAGAAATATTATAATAAATACCAAAGATTATGCAAAATTGAAACAAAGCAAAATCAAAAAAACAAATATTATTATTTTTCAATCAAATGAAAAATGTGACTATCCGTGCTCCTTTCAAAAAGCGGAGACCGAGAGAACGCACGCATGCACGCACCTATGCAGCCACGAATGCACATTGTAATTAAACTGCTTTTGTTTATATATATATATATATATATATATATATATATATATATATATATATATATATATATATATATATAGCATATATATATATATATATATATATATATATTTAACTGCTATATATATATGTATATATATATATATATATATATATATATATATATATATATATATATATATATATTGCCGTGAGAATGAGTCAATCGACTCAGCAGTTTCTATTGAGTTGCACGAGCTGAGCGACTCGAGTGACTCGATCAAATTGATTGGCTTTGTGGGAGTATTTGTAATGAAAAACTTTATTGCTAGCCGTGTTTGTTATTCCAACCAAAGACAAGCCATTCATGGACTGATACAGGATACTCTAATTTTAGAAATATATTAAGTGATTCAAAGCATCATGCTAAGTCTCACGGCCATTTGGAAAGCTATAAGTGCCTCAAGTCTTTTGGTGATGTCAATATCGAATGTGCTATCAACAGATCAGTTCAGATAGAGAGAGACAATCATAATAAGCTTGTAAACGCAAGAACGCCTCTCGTCTCTAGCCAGAATATCAATCGAAAAGGAAATAATAATTGAGCTCGAAAAAAAACAAAAATTAAACGAGAAAGTTTTGGAAGAATTTGCTCTTAAGCCAAGGCGACTGGAATTTATGTATAAATAAGGTGAGACGTTTATATATATATATATATATATATATATATATAGTCTATATATATATATATATATATATATATATATATATATATATAGTATATATATATATATATATATATATATATATATATATATATATATATATATAGAGAGAGAGAGAGAGAGAGAGAGAGAGAGCACGAGTAGTTAAAAGTTACTGGAGTCGCCACTGATATATATATATATATATATATATATATATATATATATAAATAATAATATAAATATTGTTAATAACTAGTATATAAATAAATATAGATATATAATAATAATAATAATAACAATAATAATATTCTTTATATATAATAATAATATAATAATAGATAAAATATACTATAATAATAATAATAATAATAATATATAAATGTATATAATATATATAATATAATATATATATATATATGTAACATAATAATAATAATATATATATGTATATGTATATGTAATAATATACATAATAATATATATATATATATATTATAAAAATTTCTTGCACAACTTTGAACACACATTCGAACGAGTTCTTAAGCGAAAATATAACGATTTGGAACGTTTTTACTTTGTTTCTTACACGTTCGAACTTTGATTTTGTGCTAAAAGAGTTTCAAGACATTTTTAATATTTTTATTATATATATATATATATATATATATATATATATATATATATATATATATATATATATATATATATATATATATATATATATATATATATATATATATATATATATATATATATATATATATAATATATATATATATATATATATATATATATATATGCTCTTGATCACGAAAACCCAGAAAGTGCCCAGTTTTAAAATTTTGAAATATTTTTGAAAAATCGTGCTAAAAAAATAGGTTACAGGCCCCTAAGTGCAGGGCCCCCCAAATCGTGGGGCCCCCCAAGGCCCGGGGCCCACTAAGGGCATCCGGATCCGGTACTGGGCCGCAGAGTCAGAAGTATTTTATCCACTTCTGGGACCTCTGACAATATAAGCTTAGGTTCATCTCAGATTGAACAAGACGTTGATGAGATGCGGTTACATCCATCTCCTTCTACTTCTTCCACACCAATGAAACATCAGTCTTCTTATCAGCAAGAGAATATAAGTTCATACCTATATATTAAAAACAACTATGAAGCAAAAAAGGAAAATTTGATTTGGATATAGCTAAATTCTCTTTTTCTTCTAATATACCATTTAATGTGGTCGAAAATAAATATTTTGTTCAGTTTTTCAAAGATATGCGGCCAGGATATCACCCACTCAATCGTAAGCAATTAGGAAATCAACTGTTGGACAAATTAAATGAAGAAGTAATGGAAGCTATGAAGGGTGATTTGGAAAATTCTACCATAACTTTAATTCAAGATGGTTGGCCCAATATATATAATGACCCGATAATTGCTCATATTATCCATAATGGTCAACAACCATTTATAATATCTTCAGTAGATTCAGGCTCAGCAAAGAGGACTGCAGAATACTCGGCAGAACTTGCAATTGAAGCAATATTTGTGCCTTACATTAAAAATAAAACCTTCTTTAAAAATAACTACAATAAGGAGGTAAATATATTTTGCATTTAGAGTATATGATATAAAACTTGTCATAGTTATATTATAGTTAATACATTTTCTTCGGACTCCGCAACCCTGGTTTTTATACTATAGTATATATTATATAATGAACAAAAAAAAATTTAGTTTAAAAGTATTCATTCTTTAAAAAATATTAAAATTTTTGCAATGCAAGTTTCTCAAATAATTTTAATATAAAATTATAAATTAACAGGTTTTTGCGATCTGCACTGATAATGAAAATAAGATGAATCGAATGAAGGATATATTAATAGAAAAAAATATCCCAAACTTTAGCATACGAATGCTCAACCCACTATCTGAATTTGATAGAAAAGGACGTAACACCTAGATAAATTCTAAAACACATCAAAGAAGTTCAGAAATATTTTAGAAATCATCATCAGGCTCATGTAAGTTACAAAATATTTAAGTATATGTGCAAGATTTTGACATTACTGTAAAAATAATGTTGAAGTAAATTCTTTTTCTAATGCAGGGCTGGTTAATGGAAAAGGGAGGAATGATACCTCAGATTGCTAATGACACAAGGTGGAATTCCCAAATGGAGTGCTTGAAAACTTTCTTAAAAAATCATCCTCACTACCTAGCAATTCGAGAAAAACATACAGAAAGCGTTGACGAAAATATAAGGAACATCTTAGATAATTTGCAGATTCACAGAGAAGCCATACATCTGACCAGTCAACTGGAACTGGAAATTGTTGAAAATGCATTAGATAAGGTTTGTTAACTTAGGATTTATTATTATTATTAGGCCAGCCTCTAGAAAAATCCATATCTCAAAAACTACAACAGCTACCGGAAAAGGAATACAAAAAAAAAAAAAAAAAAAAAAAAAAAAAAAAAAAAAAAAAAAAAAAAAAAAAAAAAAAAAAAAAAAAAAAAAAAAAAAAAAAAACATATCTCGAAAACTACAAAAGCTACAGGGAAATGAAATATATTTTTGGAATCCTTGTAAAATTTTGGTTAGGAAAATGTAAAAAAAAGAAAAATTAAACAAAAATTGGCTATTTTTTTTTTTTTGGGGGGGGGGTGGGACATGGTTTTTTTAAATTTTTTTTAAAAGGTATTACACGGCAATTTGGGGGCTCGAGCCGACAGGGAACACAGGGGGACGTTTTCCATACCCGTAAGGGGCGGAGGAACCCCCGCGACACCAGTACCAAAGAGCAGAAGTTTCGGGGCCTCCCGGAGGGAGTGGTCCCTGCCGTAGTTCCCAGGCCAGAGACCCCGACTCCTACCATCAGTGGGGTCATACCCTTGGGGTATTCTTTAGTTAAAAGAAAAGAGCAAAATTTAATAGAAAGTCTATTTATTTTAACAAGTAACCAATAAAAGGTCTTTAAATAGGCTCTCTAATCATATTACTATAATTATTAGCAATAATTTTTTTTTTTTTTTTTTTTTTTTTTTCAAATTTTTACCAGATTTCCAAAAATGTATTCCTTTTGCTAGCTATTGTAGTTTTGAGATATAATTTTTAATTTTTTTTTTTTTACATTTCCGCACTAAAATTGGACCAGCATTCCAGCAATGTATTCCTTTTCCTGGTAGCTGTTGTAGTATTTGAGACATGGATTGTGGCTCTTCTAGAGGCTGACCTTATTATTATTATTATTATTATTATTATTATTATTATTATTATTATTATTATTATTATTATTATTATTATTATTATTATTATTATTATTATTATTATTAAAAACAAATCAATCGTTTTGGCAATGGTTTTACCATCCATTCCTTAAAGAACTTCAAACCCTAGAAATTCTTCTCGAACAGTCCTTTTTCTCAAGATAAAAAAAAAAAATAATCCCATAGATAATTTTGTTCGTTTCCTCAGTGCCTGACAAATCCGCACTTTCATCACCAAATTTTTTTTTTGCATCCGCGACAATCATGTTTTTTTATGATAATTCCACACACATTGATAAGTTCATTTTGAATCATCGGAGACTTCCAAACGGCATTCTTCTGTCCTTGACTATGTTCTTTCAGTTCCACATCACCACTTTCTAATCGTTATCGGGTCTTCGAAAATTCCCTCATGCTTGCCTATACCACTTAAAGGTAAGTCATGAGTTCCGCAGAAAGTTATGATCTTCAAAATTGCTGTAATATTTCTTTTCTTTTCTGAAATAGTTTTTTGATGTGCTGTCTGCAGCTGAATATCAACGGGTACATCTTCTATGATTGTTTTAGCAGCTTTGTCAGCCGCCAAATGCTATCGAAATACTGAGAGTTCTAGCGGAGAATACTGTCAGAAGAAGCTGCCTGTATAAACGCACACAGCTATAGCTGACTTCAAGAAAATATGAAAAGGAAAACACATTAAAACTCATTAAAACATCGTTTG
Organism: Trachelipus rathkii; assembly: GCA_015478945.1. Classification (NCBI taxonomy): domain Eukaryota; kingdom Metazoa; phylum Arthropoda; class Malacostraca; order Isopoda; family Trachelipodidae; genus Trachelipus; species Trachelipus rathkii. Next base: position 113,592 of record JABUQX010013149.1, on the reverse strand, counting down.
GCAAACATATAAAGTTCATTTTTTTTTATTTCGCCAAGATTTGGGGGGAAAGTGCCCCCCCCCCCCTGCATATGCCAGTGTATATATATATAGGGCTAATTTTGGATAAATTTTACCTAATCTGTGGCTAAAAGTACTCCAAAATATCTGGCAACTCTGCTTTTGCATGTGATCTTGCTGGTGTTTGCTGTGCCAATCGCTGGAATACATCATTGATCTTGGGGAAGATGTGGGGAAGAAGAGATGTCTACAACAAATGACATTAATAATAGTGATGATAATAATGGGAGATAGTAAATATTAAAATTGCAATAAGAGATGAAAATAACATAAATTTCAATTAATAATAATAATTCTTTCAAGTGTAATAAGAATTAATGGTGATAGTGATAGAGCCACTGGTAATGTAGAGAAAGGTTCTATTATTTAGAAGGTAAATAAATATTCCATAAAAAATGCATCAAAATTTTATAATAAAAAGGTGATGTTGTTAGTGCTGAAGCCACTAGAGGTTGTTATATAGTGTTACTAAAATAAAAAATTGATAATTATTCTATGAAATTCATTCAAATTATCGCAATCAAATGGTCTATAATCTTGGCTATTTTGGTATTTAGTAATTGTATTAATGTTATTTTTTTATAATATTATTGTCTTTATATTAATAGCCTTATGCAACCTCAAATAAATGAAATGTTTATGAATTAGAATAATCACTTAACATTTACAACATTTTACTTTAGCTATAAGCTAGATAATAGTAGTTGTATAATTACTTCTTCTATTTTTAGATTTTTTTATTTTTAACCAATTTAGCAGGAAATTTAGGAAAGTGCATATACTCCTTTTAATCTCATTAGTTGTATATTAGTATAATTTTCTTATTTCTTTATTTTTATATAATTTAATAGAAATTTTAGGAAAGTAAAGGTAGATAGTTAAAATAAATATATTAAATGAATATTCCTAGTCACATAAGGTCAGTTCATAAATGTTTTATTCTATATAGTTTTATAATGATTTATCTGTATTTTATTTTATTATTTTCTTTTTATTTTCTTGTTTTATATATTTACTATGTATTCATAAATATTTTTATATATATTTTATTATATGTGTGTATAGCTATATTTAGTATTTTTACTTATTTTATTTAAATTTATTTTATTTTATTTTACATTATTTTACTTCATATTTTGTTTTATTTTTGTTTCATATGTACCATATATTATTTTCTATATATATATTCATGGTAAAATTTTACATTTCGGCAGCACTAATTTTTTAGAGTTCATTTTCGATATTTGATGGGTTCGATTAAATTGAAAATCGATACTTTGTTATATCGATACATGGAATCGATATTTGGTAATATCGATACATAGTATATATATATATATATATATATATATATATATATATATATATATATATATATATATATATATATATATATATAGAAAATGAAGATGTCGCAAATGGTTTTGAGATTATAGATTGTTGCGAATAAATGTTCCAAAAGTACTCATTTTGGGGATTTATTGTTTTTTGGGTTATCACTAACGAATACCCACGGATAGTCCGCCCCGATGTCAGAGAGTCGGGGTCTCTCGGCCTCTAGGTGGACTACGGGGGGGACTAATCCCCCTCCGGGGATGGTCTCCGGAACCCCGCTCTTTGGTCTTTGGGTGTTGCGGGGTTCCTCCGACCATCCCCTCCGGGAGCTGAGCGTCCCTCCGTCCCCACCGGCTCAGGCCCCTAAAAGGGTAAATACTCATTTTAGGGAGCTCGTTGACTCACTGTCCCGTAAGTAGCCCTAAAACTTTACTAGTCACTATTTTGTAAAGCAGCTCTAACTTTTTACTGGAAGACTTGTTTAGTAACATGTGAGAAAGATTCATATATATCTTATATATATATATATATATATATATATATATATATATATATATATAATATATATATATATATATATATATATATATATATATATATATACCTCACAGAAAAAAGTTAAACCAGTCTACAACTGTTTTTGGACTAAATCAGCAGTTCATTGATACCTTTGCTACTATTACATCTTGTATAAAAATAAAACCAGTACTAAAAGCCTAGCCCAGGCTCCAATCGTTTGGCATATGAAACAAATCACTAACATTGTTTGTAGCTGCGCTGACAACTCCAGTCAACACTTAACCATTAAGATATAAGTTTGAACCATGCTGATCTAATGTTTTGTTACCAGTGTTGCCAACTCAAAATATTAGACTAAAATTTGTAAAAAAGTCAAAATGCCAATATTTGTTCAAAAAAAAGCAATGAGGTTCAAAATCAGTAAAATAAGTACAAAGTTTTATTAAATTTGCACTAAAGTACAGCAATAAAACATATATCTTACAAAGTACCAATTAACACTGGTTTTTTATTTTATCATATGTAATACAAATAATCAATTTACAACTAATCGATTTAATATTACAATGTCAATGTATCGTTAATTCCCATAAAATATCGACTGGACTTAGTTTTTATTTTTCTGCTGCCGAAATGTAAAATTAAGCCTATATTCATTTACTTATTTTTTAATCTATTAGATAAATTTTATGATTTAAATACAAAGTTTTTTTAGATCAAAAATATTTGTTAAGTGGTGCTGATATTAAGGCCATACCACAAACACGTATAAAAAAAAAAAAAAGCCTAAGCAAAGTTTGACCTCTTGTAGCAACGTTAATATTTTTTTTAGTGTAGTAATCCAAGCTGTGTTTTTTTTTCATTTCCTAATTGTCAAGGTAGTATATTCATTTTATTTATTTATTTTATAATTTTTTTTTTTTTCTCATAAGGCAGGGCTTCATGGTTTAGGCCTTCCATTTTTACCCAATAGCAGGGAATAGCGTTTTCTTGGATGAGGAACTGATAGAGGAGCCATTACGGTATGAGGATGGCAGTCAGGCCACCACCCTTTTGGGTAGAAAAAGGAGTGGTAGTGTTGTGGGTGTCCAGGATAGCGTTTTAACTCAACCTGCGTCCAAATGGGGGGTGAGGGCTGAGTTGGATGGGGGTACTGCTGCTCAGTCTTGCATTCGGTTCCACTGAGGCTGTAATCGTTGTGCAGAGCAGGGATGGTCAATGTATTTTTATAAAAGCTTCTAGAGCAACTGCACTATTAAATGAATCCCCCCTTTTGAGAAATTACTTATAGAGAGCACTTGTCATATTCTTGGGAGTGGTATTGGGATTCAATTCTCGATTTCTTCCCTTGATAGACGTTGGGTTCCCCTCGATAACATTATTAATTTTGGGTCCCTCACTCCTCTAAGGACCATAATTTCCACATTTCCTATAGAGCAGGGTTTCCCAAACTGGGTTCTGCATCAGATATTTTGAGTTCTGCAAGGCTTTTAGATTTAGAGAAATAATTCATAATATAAATTAATAATTTTTGAAATAATACATAAATTTAATTAACTGGAAGATGCTGGGTAACAACTTCAAAAACAAATATTTGAATACATATATAGATCTAAAGTACAATGTGTTCAGATGGAAAATCTTAGGGGTGTGTTAGGTGTGAGAAGAATTGATAAAATGAGGAATGAATGTATTAGGGAGTTGTGTGGTGTGAAGAAGGTCATAAATGAGAGAATAAATGAAAGTATATTGAGATGAATTGGTCATGTTGAAAGGATGGATGATAGTTGGTTGATTAAGCGGATATACAGTATAGTGGTGAGTGTGATGGGAATCAACTGGCTGCAAGACTGAAGAAAAAGTGGATTGAGTCAGTAAAGGAATGCCTGGAGGGGAGGAATGTGAGTTTGGCAAAGGTGAGATGAAAGGTGCATATAGGAATTGAATGGGAGAGGTTTGAGGGGTATAGCTGTGTGCACACAGAGCTGCAGGGGTGAACCTACAGTTGATGAGATCACTCTGATTGAAGATTCTAATGCTTGGTCCCACCCAAGCTAGATTGGTTTTCAACTGCAATGAGTTCTCACTTAAGGGTAGAAAGAGGGTGGTGAGGCTGGGATTTCTTTTTGACTTGCCTCATATTCTTTTACTACTTTTGTTTCTGGTGCATGTGACGCATCTTACCCCCAGTCAATGGGAAAAGAAGGTGGGTGATATACTGGTATATATATATATATATTTGTATATATATATATATATATATATGGCATATATTTATATATATATATATATATATATATATCTTTCATATATATATATAACATATATATATATATATATATATATATATATATATATATATAATATATATATATATATATATATATATATATATATATATATATATATATATATATATATATATATATATATATATATATATATATCTTTCTTTCATATATATATATTCATATATAATATAATATATGTATAATATATATATATATCATCGTCATCCTAAGCACTTTGCCAAGACTTGGGGTGGGTGCGTGACATACGTGGAAAAAGAAAGAGTAGTGAAAGGAGATATGACACAGACTAATAAAACCCGCCTTACCCCTCTTTATATCTATTAGTGAGAACTTGTCACAGTCAGAAAATCTACCCTAGATCATGGGACACAGATGGACCCTCACTATGGCATTATCGTCCAGTGTAGTGTTTATCCCTTCATTTATTATTTCCTTAAAAATATCTGATGCAATAATTCATTATATTTTTATTGCGATACAATTTGTAATAACTTGGACTCTGACTCAGTCCTAGAAACTGGACCTGGCACATTATATATATATATATATATATATATATATATATATATATATATATATATATATATATATATATATACTATTTATATATATATATATATATATATATATATATATATATATATATATATTTAACGTCAGGCGGGGTGACTGGGGCCACTTTTAGAAGGTGATTCGGCAGACTGTAAATAATAAAAAATTTTTAATTTTTCGCTCATTTAATAGCCACGCGGTAGTACTACAAGTTTTATTTAGATCATCTTTAATTCTAGAGAGTTTCTATATTTTTTAAAAAATATAATAAATTAGATTACAAAATGCCCTTCAATAGAATTTCACTTTTGAAAAATGTAGAGTTTTTTTTAACTGTTTAAAGTACAATGAAAATTGTGGATGGATTTTAATTATTTTCAGTGTATACAGTTGAGTTATTAGCTTTAAACTGGCAAAAGTAAATTTTTGTTCCAAACGGTATAGTGGCTAAATCACGGGGCCCTAACTTGGTCCGATTCACCCACTGTGAAATTGATGATGGGGTGAATCGGACCACCATTGTTTTTCGTATTCTACATATTATTATTGACATTTTTATTATGTATAATTAATTTAAATATAATAAATAGTTACTTATATTAAGTAAAAATTAAAATAAAAAATGAAATTTATATAAAAAATACGAATTCCAAAAAGTGTCAATATTTTTTGACCGGAGAGGGGTGAATCGGACCACCTTATTTTTATTCTTATTTTATGTATCATTATTGACATTTTTATTACTTATTTTTAATTTTAATATGATAAACAATTATTATAGCTATTAAGTAAAAATTAAAATATAAAATTGAATTTATATGTAAAAGAGGAATTTAAACAGATGGTCCGATTGACCCCTCAGTAGGTGGTCCGATTCACCCCTCAAGGTCAGGCTGAATGAGCTTTATTTAAACTTTAATAAAACTATTATTAGAATTTACATTATTATTTTTTTGTGAGCTTATTACCTACTATATGGCCTTGAATTTCAGAAAAAAAAATTCCAAAAAGTGCATTAGGGAAAGTCGAGGAGAAAAGTTATACCTAAGTGAATCAAGTCACACTTACATGAACTATATATATACTACGAGTATATATATATATATATATATATATATATATATATATATATATATATATATATATATATATATATATATATATATATATATATATATATATATATATATATATATAACTACTTCTTCTATATATATATAACTATATATATATATATATATATATATATATATATATATATATATATATATTATATATATATATATATATTACAATGGTTGCAATGATAGAGCAACTGAGTCATCAGGCAATCTGGGCCCAGGGGTTTGATCCTATCTGAACCCTAGTAGCAATTACTGGGAGTTTCCCATCCTAGAATAGGCCAATGGCTATGAGGTGCAATTTCATTTTTATATATACTGGTATATATATATATATATATATATATATAAATATATATATGTCTCTATAGATGTAGATTTTCTTTTATATATATATGTATATATATATATATATATATATATATATATATATACTAAGAATGGAACAAGAGCCATAAAGATTTATTAATTTTATCCTCAATGTTTTATGTCGAACGTGACTCATCCTCAGGAGGCTATAAAGAAACATGCGAAACATTACACAAAACTAAAAAGTGAAAAAAATAGTGATTATGATTCAATTGATGGTGACAATAAAATTAAGATAAAATTACAATTATATAAAAGGAATAATGTTACAAAATCTTTTGGTAACATTATTCCCTTTTATATATAATAATTTTAATCTTAATTCTATTGCTTCATTACTCACTCTTATCATTTATTTTTTTTTTTAACTTTGTAATGTTTTGCATTGGTCTGTTTCTTTATAGCCTCCTGAGGATGAGTCACGTTCGACTCAATGTTGAGAAGAAATTTAATAAATCTTTATGGCTCTTGTTCCATTCTTAGTCATCTTATTTATACTTAAAATAAGGTTTCCCAAAAACAAAGATATATATATATATATATATATATATATATATATATATATATATATATATATTTTTATATACATATATATAATTTATTTTTTTCTTTCTTTCTTTTAATATATATAACTATATATATATATATATATATATATGCCATATATAACATAATAATATATATATATATTATATATATATATATATAATATATATATATATATATATATATATATATATACAAATATATATATATATATATATATATATATATATATATACGGTATATATTTTCTTTTACAGCCAATTGAAATTATTTTAAACACAACCAACTAAATAAGGGGAAAAAAAAAAATTTGATAATGATTTTCAAACAAATGTTAGTTTGTGGGATTCGTTATATTCAATTTGTTATCCCCAATACTATTGAAAGGAAATGTGTAAGTTCAGGTGTGCAGAATTTCAGGCTATGTTTTCAAGAAAACAAAATTAATTCTACCAAGTCTAATTTTTGTTCAAGCTATGAAGGTCCACCTGAACACAAGTCACCTAAATTTGCAAGGAAAGAATTTAATAGCGAAGAAAAAAATATACTTAAAAAATGGATTGATATGAAAAGGTTTGAAGGAGAAAAAGTTCCAACAAATATTTCAGAAGAGCAGCTTTTAGAACTTCTTTCAATGAAAGATAATTTTGCAAGGGTAAAATATCTTCATTATTTATTTTCAACAGAAAATGCTAAAATGAAGGACAAAATTCGTAAGGAAAGAATGAAAGAGTTAAATAGACAAAAGAAGGAAGAAAGGAATAAGAAACCAACAGGACATATTGAATATCGTCTATGGAAGAATTCAATGTTTACCAGAATAACAAAACATCATTTAAAAAATCTTGAAAATTTCAGGCTTGCTAATGCGATGATGTATAACCAGCCTTTAGTTATAGATTTGGGTTTCTATGACCTCATGGAAAAGAGGGAGTTTAGTTCTCTGGAAGAACAGCTTACATTATCTATAGCAAAGAACAGATCCAGTTCAGAACCATTCAATTTGACACTGTGCAATGTTGATTTTGATTCCAAAAAATTTCAAAGAATTTATAAGCATATGCCAAATCTATCGAAGCCTTATTTTCCAATGAATATAACATCCAAAAGCTATTTAGATATATTTCCAAAAGAAAAATTAGTTTATATAACACCAAATGCTAAGGATGAGATGAAAGAATTTGACCATGAAGCAATTTATATAATTGGAGGCTATGTCAATCGTCGTGGATCTGGTCCTGTAACACATTCAAAAGCTAAAAGAGAAAACATAAAAATGATGAGGTTTCCTATAGATAAGTAAGTAAAGAAACTTTGTCCTTTATGAGTAACAATGTTAAATAAAATCATGGGTGTAGAGCTGTAACTGGGGGGAACCTGGGTCAGAATCTAGCAGACATGTTTTTGATACCAATACCATCTTCAGATACAAATACCTATATTGATACCAGTATTATTATATTAGAGGTATAGCAACCATAACTTTCTGAAAAATTAATTAAGCAATAGATAATAATCAGATTGACGGATAACTATCATCATTAATGTCTAGTTAGAATTTGAATTTTTATGCATTTCAGTTACAGATCTTCCAACATTTTTTATAAATTCTTGAAACATAGGTAATTTTAAAACTTTATGACAAAACATTTTCATTTAAATATTTGAGATACCAATAACACTAAGGAACAAATTTTTTTTTACTTGTAGCTATATAAGACTTGTATCTTATGTATTTTCTTGTGCTGAATTCAAAAATCGTATTGGTTTTTGTCTGTCAGTTCCAGTTTTGACACTATTCACATGTAAATTTGAAATTTGAACAGAGTCAAAATGGTTAGATACACAAACAGATAATGTAAGTAAAATATTGCGTAATTTTGCCCAAATATATAGGCTATGAAAATTTCATATTGATAGGGCAAATAATAAAAAAGATATATAGCGGTTTTTCATTTATGAAATGATTAAAAAAAAATATTTGTATATTTTTAGTTTGCATGAGAATGACACCAAAAATGGACCTTGTAGACTAACACCAATATAATTTTTGGATTCATTGCAAAAAATATATAAGAAAAAATTCATATACAAGTCAAAAAAAATTTGTTCCCCCAGTGTTATTATTATTATTATTATTATTATTATTATTATTATTATTATTATTATTATTATTATTATTATGGGTATCATTTTTTTATTGTGTTGTGAGATACAGAGACAATTTTCATGTTCTATTGATCAATTTTATTCTATTTTTCTTACGCTGAATCCAAAAATTATATTGGTGTTTGTCTATAAGGTCCAGTTTTGAAGCCATTCATATGAATAAAAAAATGCAATTTTTTTTTTTTTTTAAATAGCTATTTCATAAATGAAAAACTGCGATATCCTTTTTAATATTTTTCCAATCAATATGAAATTTTCACAGCAAATATATTTGGGCAAGATACGTATTTTATTTAGATTATCTTTTTGTATACGCAAACGCTTTGTCACCACAGGAAAAAATCTTTTTTTTTTTTTTGCGATATTTTTTCCATGTTTACATGTGAATAGTATCAAAACTGGACGTGACAGACAAAAACCAATACGATTTTTGAATTCAGCTCAACAAAATCCATAAACAGGTATCGGATCATAGACAACAGAAATAAACACAAAATTTGTTTCCCGGTGTTAATTCTTCTCTGGTAAAGATTCTGTAATCAGAATATTGTAAAGAAGCATAAGTTAGGAAAGGAGACAGGTATTTTTCGCATTTAATGTATTTTCAAGTAGCGGAGTGAAAGGGGGAAACTCATCATGCTTCTTCTCATCATTCGCTTTCAATTATCTGTCCTTTGCAAATAAAGAAAAGCATATTTGATCCATATTAAATGAAAGTTATATTTTAAAAATAGAACTTTTCCTGCATTTTCACCATTAAGTCTATTTTCATCATATACTATATACATCATATACTATATACTACCGCTACCGCCACATAAGCATTCACTTGGAACACTGCTGCATGAGCAAGATAGATGAACTGAGCAACTTTATCCAATTTAGGATATTTTATCATTTACTTTTGACAATTTAAGAGGATTAAGATTGGCTTCACTCTTCTTTCATTAAAATACAAATCAACTATTTTCTCCATTTTATTTTCGACTTCAGTTTCATGATCATTGTATCAGTTAAAGCAAAATCAGTTGAATATTTTTTTTTTTTTCTTGATTTTCAGAACTGGTTTTCAAAATCTATTTTTGATGACCTCCAGTTCAGCAGTAATTTATATAGTTGGCTTTGAAAGCTATTGAACAATATTATTTTTTTACAATTTGCATCACTGAAGTTGAGGTGAAATACTTGGATTTGCAAAGTGAATATTAGAGAGGTTGCTACTCTGAAAAAGTTTTAGCTTTTAAAGTATCAAATTTCTTGTTTGGTTTCATTTAGGTAATAATTTGAAGCATCTGCGTTAAAGCAATAGTGCTATTCAGGAGTGGAATGGTATATGTAATGGAAACATTGGTATGACTGAGTGAGTGAGTGTTATTTTTTCATATATGGTTTGTTATCTAATTACTCGTTAGTACATTTCAATTTATTTTCTAATCTGAACTTGTTTTATCATTTGCAGTGTACTCTCCATCTTGTAAGTGTATTATTATTATTATTATTATTATTATTATTATTATTATTATTATTATTATTATTATTATCATATTATTATTATTATTATTATTATTATTATTATTATTATATTATTATTATTATTCAACTTTGATTGTTGATGCTTTTCTTTTAGGTTTCATAGATTGTGTTGGGTAGATAAAAGAGTGATTTTGAGATGAGTAGCATTTATTCAATACGTGGCTAATTAAAATATTTATTAACAAACTTTTGGGAAATTAAGCCTTTTTTTAAAAAAAAATTTTTTTTTAACGTGAATAGTACAATATTTCATTAAGGATAGGAAATTTGGTTTGGTGTAATTTACAGATTGTGGCAAAATATTTTCATAGTACTATATATATATATATATATATATATATATATATATATATATATATATATATATATATATATATATATATATATATATATATATATAATAACCTTATGTATATATATTTGTACTCTGATATATATATAACTGCTGCTCCAACAACATATATGCAACATATATATATATAACCAACCTTGCCAAATATATATATATATATATATATATATATATATATATATATATGATATATGATATATGATATATATGATCTGACTGTTGTTGAAGATGGACGGATTGAAAACAGAGGGGAGAAATACAAGAGAAGAAACAGAAGAACAACGGAGAAGAAAACAGAAGTCTGAAGGCTGCAAGAACTTCCAACTAAAGCCTGAATAGCTTTCAGAATTCAGAATGAGAAGGCTTTTGAAATGAGAACCTGGTCAGACTATTGCAACAAAGAATTTTACTAAAATTAATGATTCCGTTTTAAAATTTTATAGAAAGAAGCATAATTTTTATTTTGACAAAATTTAATGGAGGAGTTGCAAAATTTTCGACAAGATTTCTTTTCGTTTATTTTAATAAGAATATAAAAATATAATTAATCTGAAATATAAATGGAGGAGTGACAATATTTCGCAATTTAGTTCTTTTGGATTATCTAATTTAAAGAAATTGAACTTGGATTGTAATATTAATACACAAATTGCAATAAATTATTCTGGCCAGATGAGTTTGGACAAAACGACACAACGGATCATACGAAGAGAGACCTCTTCGCTTGGCTATTAACTTCAACTAACTTCAATATTAATATTAGTAATAATATATATATAGGGCGACAGGGCTAGCAACCCGGCCCTTTACTTTTCTGCTTGTAATACTCTTGGACCAGCGTTGGAATCTTATGCGCCTAGAAACACGATTTTCTGGAGAGCTCTGGGAGAACGAGTTTCGAGGCCAGATGGAAGAAGATGCTAGCTCCATTGAAAGGAATTTAGGAAACCCTACCTGAGTGCTCTTTCAAGGACTATCAGAAATCATTGCGCGAGAAATAGTTTCTCAGAGTTCTCTAGGATCAAGAGTTTCGGGGCCAGAAGGAAGAAGATGCTGGTCCAACTGACAGGGCGAAAACCCTACCTGAGAGATGGTAATAATAATAATAATAATAATATATATATATATATATATATATATATATATATATATATAAATATACACAACATAAAAATATAAATATATATATATATATATATATATATATATATATATATATATATATATATATATATATATATATATATATATATATATATATATATATATATATATATTATCCCCCGCGATAATGTGTCCACCTTACTGTGGTGAGGGGGTTCAGATATCCCTTATAGGTATCTGCAAAGTTGCACATTTTCCTCTTTTCAGTTTTGTGCATTCCCCAATTTGGTTTTGTCTGTATTTTCCTGCTTTCCTTTTATTGGTTAAATTGCCTCTCCTCCTTCTTACGTATTGTGGTACGTACTTCCACCCTATTATGAGTGCCCCCCTCCTCTTTTACTTACCTTCACCTGGCCCTTATGGCCTTCTGGGTCCTGGATACATTCTAACCTCCTTCTCCCGCGGGCACAGGTTACAAACAGGTCCTTTCCGCCTTTGACCGGGCCGCTTATTGTAGGGGTCCCGTCGCCAGAAGAATTGGGCTTCTCCTCATCCTATGGGCCCGACTACTCGCTACCAAACGCCTTGACCTATTGAATTGTTTCCATTCTCGGACCCTCTACTGGGTGCCCCACTAATGAAACCTATCCTTTATACTTTTATCTCAGTTCAACGACTTCACAACCCCTCACGTTTCCTAGCCACCTCGTCCTCAGTGACGCGTTAGACTACGTCCTCAATACGACTGATCATCAGGCGACTCCCATGAGGAATGGTTCTCTCCTCGTTCATGCTGCCTCTCGACATCAAAGTCAGTTATTGGCTTTTCTATCATATTTGGGTGACCTACCGGTTGTCTCCACGCCGGACGATGTCCGCAATACGTCTAAAGGAACAGTATGCTCCGGAGGTCCGTTCGATGATCCTGACGCCATTCTCAAACATTTTAAAAGCGATATATTCCGGTCACAAATGTCTACTGGTTCCCTCCCCATAAAGAGACTCTCACAGTGTCCAACCCTTGCCTCCTTCTCACTTTTAGACTCGCACTTTGTCCAACCCCCGCCTCCTTCTCACTTTTAGTGTACTATTCCCTCTGACCATGGTGAAAATTGGTTTCACCGTCCACTCGGTTCGGCCATATATACTGCACTCGAGAATATGTTTCAAAAGTCACAAATTTGGCCATCCTCAAAAATATTTCAGATTTCCCCAGTTCATCTGTGCGAGGTGTGGTGACAATCTCCACACATGGTGCGAGAATCCGCCTTGCTGCCGAGTTGCAAGGGTTCGCATCAGGCGCAATCTATGCACTGTCCTTCTTTTCTTTTGGAAAAGGAGATCCTTGAGCAGTGCACAATACCGCCGTGAGGCTTCTCGCCGCGCAAGGGAAAAATTTTCACACCTACCCCTCTCCTTTGCTGCTGCTACGACTAGGCCGGTATCTACCACCCAACCTTTTTATCACTCGTGCGCTTCTACGAAATTCGCAGCTTTCCAGATCGGGTACCGTAACCACTATTGGTATAAACATTTCTACTCCGCACTCGAAATGCCTCTGACATTTTCCCGACATGATTCCTACTCTCGCTCATCAAAAATCTCCAGTCCGTACATCCATTTCCTATGGTGCGAGATTTAATTCTTGAATTTCTATTTTCATGTGTTCAGTTTAAGTTACTGCTGTAGTTGGTTTTCTGATTCGGTATCGCAACTTTTTCCTGGTACTCAGTGATGGCTCCTGTATTATATATATATATATATATATATATATATATATATATATATATATAATAATAATATATGTAACATATATATATATATATATATATATATATATATATATATATATATATATATAATAATAATAATATATATATATATATATAATTATATGTATATACATATGTATATATATAATATATAATAATAATAATAATAATATGTATGCTAATATATATATATATAATATATATATATATAATAATATATAATATATATATATATGTATAATATAGCAGTAAAACATAAGATCTTAATATTTCTTATATATATGTAATATATATGTAATATTTTATATATATATATATATATATTATATATATATATATATATATATATAATATATATGCTCTGCTCTTATATATATATATATATATATATTAGATTTTGAACTAAATTTTCAGTTTGCCGGAACCGGAATTAGCCGGAATCACAAAAAAAATTCCGGCCGGAATTCCGGCCGGAACCGGAATTTCTTGTGAACTTTCCTTTAACTATATAAAATGTAAAAAAAATATATTTTATATAACTTTCAACATAAAATCTTATATTTAGTACAACGCCACTTCATGAACATATGGAAAATCGTCATTGAAGAGAAATGGAAGTCCAAAAAATTTTAATATTAAAAGGGAGAGTCTTGTATTTTCTAGAACAGGGGAAACCACAAAAGAGCAATAGATCCAAGCCGTGAAATAAGTGAGTTTTGAGGAGAGTTTCTCCCCAAAAAAGATTTGGAATATCAATGACCACAAATCACAGAAAATAATGAATTTTATCGCAATGAGTAACCGGCCATTAACAGTCACAGAAGAGAAGGGATTCATAGAACTTACCTTATTCCTAGTAGAAAATATTTTGTAGGGAAAATGTTACCAACTTCATACAGGAAATTGAGTTCAGCAGTATTCGAGAAGTTATCTAAGGATGATCAGATATAATTTACTACAGATATATAGAGAGCTAAATAATTCAAACGACTCATTTATTTCTTTAACTGCACTCTGGCTTACCAGCGAGTTTGAAAACATGGACTGTGTACTCCATTGCAAGTATTTCCCAGGTTCTCATTCTGGAATTAAAATCACTGAGTTTTGAAATTATGATGAATAATTGGGAAATTCCTCCTAACATAATCCATTTGACCCTTCGAGATGGAGCTTGTAACATGAAACTTGGAACTGATTTAGCAGGATGCACAAGTTTTTCTTGTTTTATTCATAAACTTCAATTTATTAAAGATGCCTTATTTTCTCAAAGAACAGTGATTTAATTAAGAAATGTAGGAATATTTGCACACATTTCAATCATTCCAGTTTTTGAGCTGTAATTAACTTAAAAGAATACAAAGAGACTTGGATCCACATCTTGCAAACCGACTTATGCCAATTCAAGATGTTAATACAAAGTGGAATAGCACATATTTTATTCTAGAAAATTGTGAATGTTTGAAAAAGACCTCTACCAAGTTTTTATTATAGAACAATCAATCATTTAAGCTTTGACTGCTAATAAATGGCAAATACTTGAAAAAAAATTCTAAGAGTTTTGCAACCATTTCTCATGGTTACGGAAGAAACTATAATCAATTATATCATCAATTATTCTACATATTTGAGCTCTCCAGCATATCTCTCAAACTCTGAGGATGACAGCAGAGAATAAAGAAAAGCTGAAGAAGGCATTAGAGTTTAGATTTATGAATAAAAAGGAAGAGAAAGGATCAATAGGCATATATCAAAACAAGATAATTGTTTTAAATACTGTAGTAGACCCAAGATACTAACTGACTTTATTTTCTAATGAAATAAGAGAATTGAGTAGAAAATGTATGCTTGAAGAAATATGCAAATAATTGAAGGTTGAAAGTGATAATAGTAGTAGCAGTACTGGGAAAAGAAGAATTCTTTAATTGGTGGAAAGTAAACAAAGCTAAATTCCCAAATATAGCAGTACTAGCCCAAACATTACTCTCCTTTCCAGTCTCCTCCATATATTCAGAGAAACTATTTTTTCATTTTCAAAACAGGGAAATATTTTTGAGGAAAAACGTTTAAAAATATTGCCCAATACCGATGAACAGTTTTTCTTTTACTTCACCACAATTCAGCAATATGTTCAAAAGTGTTTAAGGAAAGTAATTCCGGTTCCGGCCGGAATTTTTCAAAATTCCGGCCGGAACCGGAACCGGAAAAAAATGTCAAATTCCGGCCGGAATTCCCGGCCAGGACCCGGAGTCATTTACACCTCAATATATGTACAACATAACATATAACATATATATATATATATATATATATATATATATATATATATATATATATATATATATATATATATATATATATATATATATATATATATATATATATATATATATATATATACTCACTTACTAGCCCCCGCTATTCCTACTAGAAACGGGCGTTTTTTTTTTTTAAATATACAGTCAACCACCGCTCACGGGCTGGGCCCTTTTGTGACACACCACATCAGTCAAGAGCCAAGAGATTCGTCAGAATGAAAGTATCGAAGTTACGTGCTTGACGTCCGTTGGGTCTGATTATATATATATATATATATATATATATATATATATATATATATATATATATATATATATATATATATATATATATATATATATATATATCATCCACCTCCTTTCCCCAGATTGGGGGTGAGATGCTTCGCATGCACCAAAAACAGAAAAGTAGTAGAAGAAGGGCCTCCTCCCCATTACCGTCCCTTTTACACCCTTAAGCAAGAACTCAGGACAATCCACTCTAGGGTTTTACAAAACTGCGACTGACCCTCGCTGTGGTATCCCATTATACAGCCAGGCCCACAACCATACCCCATCACAAAACTTCGCCATTCACTATTATTATTTACCTTTCTTCTCACCTCTGCCAAACTCACATTCCTCTTCTTCAGGCGTTTCTTTACTGACTCAATCCACTTTTTCTTCAGTCTCCCAGCCGATTGATTCTCAGCACACTCACCACTATATATTTGCTTAACCAACAGACTATCATCCATCCTTTTCATATGACCAAACCATCTCATTGTATCTTTTTTTATCTCATTTACTCCTTTCTGAATTCACACCACACAACTTCCTAATGTGTTCATTCCTTATTTTATCAATTCTCACACCTAATACGTCCCTAAGATCGTCCATATATATATCGCAATAGTTGCATCCGAATACCCCGCCGCCACAACTGACCTCCGCCAGAGATCTTCTAGTGTTGAAATGTTCCAGATTGCTCTGGGTTGATTTAGATAGACAGGAGAGTAGAAAGTGGGATGTTGTTTTCCTGGACCTGGTTACAGTTTGGGCAGATATTTGTAGTGGTTTGGTTGAGGTTGTATCTGTGTTTGTAGTATTGTAAGTTTGGGTGGTGGACGCATCTTAATTTGGCCAAGGATTACTGGCTAGTTCTTAGTAGGGAGTTGAATTCTGATGCTATTTCTAGTGGATGTTTGTTTAAAATGTTGTTTGGTGGTAGGCGTCTTAGGTAATTTTGTTATTGTCGTGTGGATTTGTTTGATGTATGATGTGTTGTTTGGTGGCTGTGGAATGTTGTTCAGAATTTGTTTGTAATATAAAGCTGGTGAAGAAGGATGTTGTTCGAGTCTGTGATGGGTGGTGTTGGAGAGGGTTATGTGGCATGGATGTTGGGGTGTTTGGATTTTGGCAAAGAATTGTGTGACTATCAGGTCCAAGTGTATACCTAAGGGTAGAATTTTGGTTTCTTCGTGTAGGTGTTGTTGTAGTGTAGTTGATGTACATCCTGTTATGATTCGTAGTGCTTTGTTTTGTTTCTTTATGTTGTTTTTAGTCATTAATGGGTGCGAAGTTGAAGAGGCATAGTTTAGAGTCGGACGAGTGTATTGTTTGTATATGGTGGTGGGTATTTGTTTGTTGTTTGTGAAGTCTGAGCCTGCGATGGTTCTTAATATGTTTAGTTTCTTGTTTGCTGATGAAATTAGTTTTGTAAAGGTGAGATGAGTGTCAGGTGTTACTCCGAGAATTTTTGAAGTTTTGTTGAGG
This sequence comes from Trachelipus rathkii, assembly GCA_015478945.1. Classification (NCBI taxonomy): domain Eukaryota; kingdom Metazoa; phylum Arthropoda; class Malacostraca; order Isopoda; family Trachelipodidae; genus Trachelipus; species Trachelipus rathkii. Next base: position 95,778 of record JABUQX010013149.1, on the reverse strand, counting down.
GGTATGGCAATGTTATTTAAGTAGACTTGGGGGTGTGTGGTGCAAAGTTAACGGTCAATGGTGATTAATGTGATTTGTTTGGTGAGGGGGGACATTCCATTTTCTGTTAGCCATGTTTGAAGTTGATTGATGTATTGTTGCATCATGTTTATGGCAGTGTTTAGTTCTGGTGTGTAGTGGCTATAGTAATGTCATCTGCGTAAGTTGTGTTTTGTGGTCTGTTTGTGGTTGTGGGAGGTCTGCTGTAAAAAGGTTTAAAAATGTGGAGGATAGGATTGTGCCTTGGGGTACTCTGTTGTTGATGTTTACTGTTCAAGATTTTGTGTTGTTTGTTTGCATTTGTGCTGTTCTTCCAGATAGGAAATTGGAAATCCATATTCTTTCTCTTCCCCTTGTAACCCCATATTGGGGATGAGGTGGCCCACAATAGTTAAGCCGTTTTCGATTTTGCATTTTTGCTTACGAAATTTAGGAAAATGCTCAAGTTGCGTTTCATTTTGTCAAATTTAGCACATTTAGGAAAATGCTCACCAAACGTAAGGAATTTCCTAAATTATGTAAGGTTGATCTTTCCTGTGCTTACCAAATTTAAGGAAAATGCTTATGAACAAATGTAAGCAAACAAAATGGCGGCGTAGTAGGTCGTTTGATTTGATGAATGTTTCATTCATGAAATTAGCTTTAAATGTAATTTCTTCCAAATCGATAAACTCCATCACAATAGTTGATCAATTATTTGTAATAAAAACCATTTGTTATTTTTTTAATTTCTGTTTATTCTAAAACCATGTGCTCCATCAAAACAGCTGATCAAAAATATTTGTAAACATTTCTTATCGAGCGTAAGCACAAATGCAAAATCGAAAATGGCTTTAAGTAGAAGAACATGGTGTAAGAAACCCCCTCCCTCAATACCCTCTTCTCATACCAGTAAGTGTGAGCCAATTGCTGCAGTAGTCCACAATCCATGCTAGGGCATCATTACGCTGCTGAAGACCCCCACTGTAATATCTAGGCAATGTCAGGGTTTATCCCCTTAGCCAGATCCACAACTATGCCCCCATCACAAAACAAAGCCATTCATTCTCACTTTGCACCATTCTTCTCGCTTCTGCTAAATTCACATTCCTTTCTTTCAGACACTCTTTTTAATGACTCAATAAACTCTTTCTTAGGTCTCCCAGCTGGCCTTTTACTAACACACTTACCTCAAAGCATACGCTTAACCAACCAACCATCATTCATCTTTTCCATATGACCAAACTATCTTAATACACACACACATTTATTCTCTGATTCACGCCTTTCCTCACACCACACAACTCCCTAACACGCTCGTTCCTTATTTTATCAATTCTTCTCACATCTAACACGCCTCTAAGATTATCCATCTGAATAGACTACACCTTTGATCTATACCTCTTATTTCACACCACAGTTTCGCTACTATACATCAACGTCGGTAACAACATACCCTCATGCAGAATCTTAGTGCATTTAACTTAGTCCCCTTACATTCTCCAAAGATTTAATTGCATCAGCCATCCTCCTTCATGAATTGCGTGTTTTTCTTTTTATGAATGTCTAGTATTAAATTATTTGTTTTAAAGAAATGTAAACACCGTCTTCAGTTGGCCCACATCAGACCCACCCCCTGACCATTCCCAGGCCAGGTCCTACCAGTTGCTTTGATGTCCTTGTGAGTGAAATGGTCCACAGTGCCCTTTTTTTGCACCCTTTTCCACTTCCATAGCCCACAAGACTATGGTTCCCTTCTATATACCTGGTGTGAATGAGCTTTCTTAGGTATCTCATCACCCCAACCCTTCTACCTCCTCCAGGTGCCCCAGGTTCAGTGAACCTTCACTCCAATTGATTCTTTCCAGCTATAAACCATATTAAACCATTCTTTCCAGCTACTCTCCTTTTGTGGAACGGCCTACCATAATGTGTTTTTCCTGCTGCATATAACCTTCCTCTCTTTAAAACCTCTGTGCTGATCTGAGAAATTTGCGTTAGGTTTGGGAGATCCTTTCGCTTTCATTTTGTTGTTCATTTCATTATTATTATTATTATTATTATTATTATTATTATTATTATTATTATTATTATTATTATTATGCCCCTCCTTGAAAATGGCTTAGCCCATGAGTGGCTGTAACCTGTTAAAAAAAAAAATTGGATATTTCAAATTAAATAAATGGAAAAACTGTTTCTGATAGAAGGCTAGATTAGTGCTTAATGGAAGAGGCTCATTCATACAGATTATCGTTGCCTCCCTGTCAGCAGTCCATCTGCCAAACTATGTTATATCACATCAAAAAATGGCTGAATGCTCTCAGTCTTAAAAGCTGTATTCAGATCCATTCAGAACAAAGAAATACCTTTGACCAAAAGCCCAGCATTCATTCCTGAGACATGTCCCCCCAGTATCTCTTAAATTGCTATGTGCTACCTCTCTGACTGCAAAACCTTTTCACCCCTCCTCTAAATTATCTGCTTACAAAGGGAAGCCCTCCCTTACAGTTAAGTGCAGAAATTGTACCTTGCCCCCAATGACAATATGGGTACTCCTATCCGATTGAAACAACATTGTCTGTAACAGAATAAGTCGCCCCATGCAAGTGGCCAGCCTTTGTATTGCCCTCTAGGCTTTCCACCACTCCATTAATGTTTGTCAAATCTAGTGGCAAAGGAAAAGCCACATATTACTTAAGAGTCAGACAGTTGTATGTCAATGTTGATGGTACCAGATTGATACATCCTTTTCACCCCTTACAGGACCAGTCACTGTTAGAAGCTTCTGCTAACCTCACCCGACGTTTCTATAGGGATAGCGCGCCCTTTATGTTCCATCCCTAGCTTAGCAGGTTTACTCCAGCGATTGTTTGGTCTCCCTGAACTTATGAATGTATACTTTCCTCAGCCCAGATCTGGGAAGGAACACAATATTTTTGAGAAAAGCTGGAGCAATACCTTCAGCACTGCATTCCTTATTATTAACCTCAGACTGTGTCAAAATCACATCTTTAAAGGAAATTACAAGCATAAATAAATTAGTGAACTGTGGAGAAGGATGAATAATAGCACAACAATTGTCTAAAGTGAGATTAGAGGTTTAAGATAACAGTTTAACTTGAATCAATTGTAAGACAATTAATCATCAGAAGATTCAGTATATCGCTTTCTACTTTTACGAGATCATTGGAAATTGGAAACTTTAATTTATTTAATTTATTGTACTGTATTAAAATGTATCTTTATTTGAAGTAAGAAGTTTTCTTTTTATTATAATATTAATTAAGGTCTGTAACTCTGTATGTAGGTTATATTCAATTAATTTTTCCCCTTATGCAGTATAAATACTCTTTTACCAAAAGTGTGTTTATCAGAAACTTCAATGATATTTTTGGCCAGTGACACTTGCTCTTCTTTATATTTAATTGAAGTATTATGTGTTAATTTATTTTTCTGTTTCAGATATCATCTTATAAAATCAGAAAAGATAGATTTAGGTGTTCATGTAATGGTCAATATTATGCTTGATCTTCAGAAATATGGTAATGTATTTTTATTCATTTTGCTTGTTGAGTATAAATCCCCTTCCCTTCCCTTCTTATAACCCACCAACACCAAACACTAAACAGACTAGTCTTGAGTGGACTGTAAAGTCTTTGCTATTTCTTTTTCCTCCTTCCTCCTTTTTCTTCTTCTTCTATTCATATACACTTAGTTACTTCACATTAATTACAAAACACCTTAGTTTGATTTTGATATAAAATTCCTTTTTTTTTTCCTTCAAGTCCCAGGGTCATTCCATTAGGAGGCTACGGTGTGAAAGAACTTGGCCCACCTCAGAGATTGCTCAGATCAAACAAGTAGATTTGTAATCTTCTGAAAGAATATTCTCTGAAAAGGAACCAAGAGGCCATTCCTCCCAATCCAAAATGGTCCAGCATACATCTATGGATGCTTAACCGAAGTGTATCTTGTGAACTGAGATACCATATGCCGTCCTGTGGTTGACCATATATTGTCTCGCTTCTTAAATTCTGATTGAAGAAATTTCTAAGCCACTTGGGAGTTGGAACTATCCCTGGTTAAACTGTACAAACCCTTGTGTGTGGGGTGGGGAATGGGAGCTCAATAATGGCCAGTGGGGATTAAATAAATAACAAAAGGAGTTCTTGTGTATCTTATGCGTTCTTGGCTGCAACCTTTGAGACCTTGGAACTCAGTTTGAGAATGCCGAGTGAAAACTGAATGGAAATCATAACATTTTTATAATTCATATATACACTTCTGCCTAACATAATGATGTAGAGAAGATGGTCAAATCTTAACAGCTTAACAGTAATATAAAGACCATGAAATGGTCTTCGTTGAGAGGGACTTGAATTTAAAGATTGAGATTGGAAGATCTGATAACGTTAAAGGTCTTTTATGGTTTTGGAATCAGTATGAAAAATTAGATAAGAGAGAAGTATCAGATAATTGGAAATTGTTTAAACATTAGCCAGGGCATCTGTGGGTGTTTGGAAGAGCTCCGGAGACAGGAGGTGAAATCAAATAGATTACACAACTATAACTAAAAAAAAATTTGACATGTTAATTCTTATCCCAGGGCAGACTGCTTCAGCTCCGTATCGGAACCGGACAAACCCTGATAGTATCGGAATCAGTAAAAAATAACTGTTACTCAACTGATACCAAAATCCTATGTTCAAATAATTAGAAATTTAACTAAAATTTAAAAATTAACCGAGAGCTTGCTGCTGTTAACCTTATTATTACCCATTGCTTAATTGATTTTTCAGGAAGATGTAGTTGCTATCTACACCTTTAATGTAATAAATCTGGTATCAGTATCGATCAAACTGAATTTGATATTGGTACCGCTAAAAATTTTGATATCGCTACATCCCATATGATCTCCCTGTGGTTGCATCTTGTTAAGAAAACAAGAGGGTTTCTACTTGGGATGGAGAAAATATGATAATTTTTGATGCCTCAATAACTTCCTTCCTTCATCTCTGGCCGATATGATTTTCCACACAACTACAATATCTCCAAAAATTTGCAATTTAAATTATTCTTTGTCAATAAAGTGTTGGAAATTTCCTTCACGTGATCGTTTTTGTAAGGATCACATTGGATCCCTTAACAAACAGTCTTATGGGAGGTGGAGTGATCTGCGCTGCGTTCAGAACTGCACACCACATCAGTTGATTGCTTTGTATGTGACGTTGTTTGCGGTTGTATAGAGTTTGCATCACATATTTTGGGTTGCTCAGTCCGTCAGTCTCTTTTTGAGGGTGTGATCTAAAGATTTTTAAACCACTTGCTGAAACTGACTCTCCCTAATTTAATTATTAATATTTTATTAATTGTTTCTGTATTAATACCAGGATTGAAGAATGCGATTATTAAATGAAAATCTATATAATACTAATTTAATCTAATTATTATTAATAATAAAAATAATATCTAATATTAAAAATAAAGATGTATATTAATAATAAAAAATAATAATTATTGCTAATAATTTAATGATAAAAGTCTTGTGTTAAAATGTTAATATTAATGTTTTGGATAATAATTTAGCGATGGTAAAATTGGTTTAATGATGGTAATAATAGTATGTATAGATATTATAATACTAATATATATATATATATGATAGGTATATATATATATATATTATATATATATATAATATATATATATATATATATATATATATATATATATATATATATATATATATATATATATATATATATTCTATATATATATATATATATATATATAGTATATTCACTATATAACACATTCTTTTATGTTTTTTTATATTTTAATTTATGTATAAAAGCGCCCAGTAGCTCAGTGGTAGAGCACTCTCCAAACAATGCGAAGGTCCTAGGTTCGTAACTGGTCGGGTTTGAGAATGTGAGCTATTCTCTCCTTGGGCTTTGTGGCTTTGTTTTGCTAGAACGTTAATTGAGTAACACCCTCTCTTTGATTAGGGCTCTGCCTGTGAGCGGTGGTGTTTATCTGTAAAAAAAAAAAAAGTCAATATTAATAAATTAAACAATCATAGTAATAACTTAAAAGATAATTATAAAGGGAAATAAAAATAAAAACTTAGTTGAAGACCCATTGGAGTTTGAGTGCTGGCTTTGTATTTTGAATGTGTAAGCTCTCAACCACCCTCCGCTCAAGCAAGTTGAACGCGCTCAGGTTAATATTTTAAAGTTTTCATTAGAGATATTATAACTTTTTCCCATTGAATGGGTTATGATAGTCGAATTCTCAGATCTCAATGGTCGGTTAGTTCTAAATGAAAGACCCAGATGTTTGGAAATTCTCAGCTGTAGTTGCAGGCCTGTCTGGCCTACATAACGGGCTTGGTAGTCCGCAAAAGAATGAGTTGACAACCGAGAACCTCAAGCAATTTGGTAACATATCTTTCATTCTGGAAAAGCTTTTTATTTTAATATCATTTATCGGTTTAAAAAAAATAATATTGCAAACTTTTGGTAACCAATAATTCAAGACTTTTAACGAGTTTTGGAGGTTTTGGGTCCTAATTATGGAAGTTTTAAAGAAACTTTGTTTTCGTGAATCTGTGGTTACTTGCTTGGGTCGAAAAAGATTATCTAAAAATTTGTTAACCGAAACAAAACTTTGAAATGGTATAATCAAGAGAAACGTGTTTTAGACTATACCAATAGAGTACATGATGTAATGAGCTTAGGAGTCATATCAGTGGTGAGAAAGTTGTTCAAGGGAAAGGGGTAATTATGTGTTGAAAGGCAAACTCGCCCAAAAGACTAGGTTCAAGATTGAGGAGTTCAGAAGAGCAGTTTCAAATATAATAACGATTACCCTAAAAGAGTAAAGCAACTATTCGCTTACGAGAAAGTGGCATGAGAAAGTAATGCGAGCAAGAAAGTGAGACGAAAAACCCAAGACTCCACCTTCCCCCACCTCCACCATTTCAAATGTAGAACACTTACTCCATGCAAGTATTGACAAGGAAAACACTCCTATACACAGAGCAAGTAACAGAGATCGCGTGAGGAAGATTTCGAATGTAAAGAACAATCAACAATGGTGATGTGAAGAAGCTCTGAAGGAAAAGAGACTACAAAAGAGAGATTTGAGAATAGAGTTGAACCTTGAGGAACACCTCTAGTAAAATATTTAATTAATCTGCTGTTATAGAGACCAGAAAGTATATATATATATATATATATATATATATTATATATATATATTATATATATATTATATATTATATATATATATAAGTATATAAAATATATAGATAATTATATATATATATAATAATATATTATAATATATATAATTATAAATATACATATAATAATATATATATAGTATATAGTATCTATATATATGCTATATATATTATCTATATTCTATATATATATATATAATACTATATAATATATAAGTATATAATATATATATATATATATATATATATATATATATATATATATATATATATTATATATTATCATATAATTATATATGGCCAGTTTTAAAGCATGGGCCACATGGGCCCGGGCCCAGGGCGGCAAATTCTGGAGGGCGGCAAATTCTGGAGGGCGGAATATTTTTTAAAAAACTTATATGTTGTATTTGTGTGATATATATATACGTATATAATATATATTATATATATATAATACTATATATATTAATATATATATATATATATGATATATATATATATATTATATATAATATATAATATAATATATTATATATATAGTATATATATAGCTATATATATAATATTATATAATATATATATATAATAATATAATATATAATTATATAATAATAATATATATATATATATATATATGTATATATATATATATATTGCCTGCAAAGTTTTCAGAAATAGTATCTGGCAATCTTTTTCCCCCTTTCCTTTCAGCTTGCTGAAAAAAGTGTCTGTCAACATTGGTATCAGGGTTGCCATATTGGTAATTTGGGCTTTATTTTGGCCTTGTTTACTAATTATTTTAATATTTTTATAAAAGGCTTGAAAATGCTCAAAATTCAAATTGTACTGTACTATTAAAAAAAATTCTTATATGTCGAGTTTGAGACGATCAGTGCGTAGAACGGGAAACATGTTTAAAACACATTTCAGATATATCATCACCTTGTTAAATGCTATGATGCCGGAATGACAAATTTGACAATCGTTGCAAGGTGACGCGTTAATTTCCAACGTAATTTAGACTATGTATATATATATATATATATATTTATATATATATATATATATATATATATATATCTATATATATACGTATATTATATATATATATATATTATATATATATATATAATATATATAATATATATATAATATATATATAAGTATTATAATATATTAAATAACTATATTCTAATTCTTTCTAATCTTTTTCATTCAACCCAGTGTTCCAAGTACCCAAATCTTTTTGCAATGTTAAAAAAAGAAAAATGTTAAAGATTTTCCTTTTTGACATTAATTTGCTTTTCAATTTTCATCTCATCTAGGCAACTGCGCTGATTGATATGCTTTCCAGTTCATTTTTGCGCGATATTTTAACAATACGTTTTGATTTGTGAGTCTGTGACTAATCATATATTTTTTTTAATTGCTAAGAGCTAGGCCTGAACCGCCTACGTGCTCTGGCTGATACATAAATAAGTGCATCGTTCTGGTGATTTATTTCCAGAATTAAAAAGTTAAATATGAGTTTTGCAGAAGCTAGAAGCATTATTTATAGTTTTAACAAGTAGGTTGACTTAGCAGTTTGATATTACATAGGTGGTCGAAACGTTTGAGCGAGCAAAATACCGTAAAATGAGCAGATAGAGAAACGTCGAGAAGGAAAATGCAAGTGTTTATCTAAAATACCAAGAGTAAACTTTCTTTATCACAAAGAAAAATGAATCTGTCGTGAGTGCGGATGAATCTAGAAGTAATTTCCAAAGCAAAAGTCATTGATGCTAACGAATAACAGCGGGTAATCGTGAAAACATAATGCATCGACTTCCTTTAACATTACTGTCGGGAGAATAGTGACCTAGGTTGTAGAACGAAAGCAGCAAGACAAACGCAAATTCTTATAACAAACGATGATCCATTTTATTGGAAAGTTATTAGTGAGGCCACGAGAGACTACTTTGCAAAAAAAATGGGATTAATCAAAATTCCAGACATAGATTTTTTTAATTCTAGAGAATTTATCAGATAAAAAAGTATGAGTTTTTAAACAAAATCCTTATGTTGAAACGAAAAATTTTGAAGTGGAGATGTTTGGTGAAACGGAAACTGTTTAGTGTAACTCTACCTAACAGTCATCGATGCGTCTTTTGTGGTCCTTGTAAACCTTTTGGAGCGTGGTTGTATCTCAGTTGTAACAGAAGGATTTTACAATGGAAAGCATGGCAATACAAGGATTGAATGAACATGAAAATTCCGTTCGCCATCGGGATTGTATGTTGATGCTGAAGAGACTAAGTAATTCATTATGTAGAGTTGACAAGCAGCTGCTCTTTCAATTAGAAGAAGAAGTAAAATATTGGAGAAATGTACTACAATGAGTTATTGCTGTTATTAAGAAACTTTCCACAACGGGGGGTTACCATTCCGAGGCAATGATGAAATAGCTGGTTACCATTCCGAAATGGAAATTTTATGAATGTTCTGGAAGCTTATTGCAGGAATTTTGATCCTTGTTTATCAAAATCACGCTATCAAGTGTCAAAAATTCTGCAAATTGATAGCGCTTCTTATTTTATCACATAGCACTACGAAGAACTATCCAAATTATGGCTAGAAAGGTAATCAGTGAAATATGAAAGAATGTCACCAGAAGTAAGTATTTTCTATTATTGTTGATTGCACTCCAGACATTACTCATAAGACAAGCTGTAGCTTTATCATCAGATTGTTAGCAAAGAAGGTACGCCCAAATAAAGAATGCTTTTTAGGATTTATTAAAATATCCTGGTCCATACAGGTAAGAGAACTAGCGGAAGACAGGATTCTGATTTTCATACAAGAATAGCATAATAGAATTTAGTACAAGTCAGTTGTCGGCGGTCAAACGATGAATAATGCTTGCTAATATGTTAGGAAAATATATTCTGGCCTGCAAAACAAGAATATAAAGAGTCAACTCCATCTAGCATATTCCATAACCAATGTTCAGACTTCATTCCCTTAATGTTAGTTGGGATCTACGCTCCTGTCTCTGCCACAGTTTGTAAAAAGGTGGTTTCTTTTTTTTGGCTTTGCTATCAGAATCTTTAATAATTTTTTTTCTCCGGCTCCGGCTACGCATTGTTGGAGTATCTTAGAATCTATCTTCAAAGAATATACTGTCAAAACACTATGTGGGGCAAGGTGACAAGTCTCGAGCAAAGCTTGTAAAAGTTAAACAAAAGTTTGGAAGCTATTTGGTTAAGGCCTTTAAAAACTCTAAAATATCTGAAGCGATAAAAATGAGAGACCCATCATTCAGACTAAGAGGCAAAGGGTATTTTGAAAAAATTGAGTTCCTATGAAGTACTCTTTTATGTGCGTAAATGGGAACCAGTACTTAGAAAGATTTTATTCTGTAAAATTAAAAATTTGCAATCTGAAAGATATGGATGTGGCCACCGTCATTAATTTGTGTAAACACTCTCTGTGTAACTTAGTTAATGAAATAAGAAGTTCAATTAGAAACATAAGAGAATTTTGTCAAGGAAAATTGAAATTCTTAATACAGAGTATAAGTTTTTTCGATTTCATGTTGCCATCGTGTTATATGAGTTTTTATTTCTCAGGTTAATGAAAACGAAGAAAATTATCAAAATATATCTACACCTTTCGTGGAATATAATCATCCATATGAATCTCCCTGGCCTCAGTCTGTAGAGGAGTCTTCCCAAACAAATGACCATATCCAAAGTATAATTTCCGAAGGAGAATTAAAATGTCCATATTGTCCATATAAGCCAACGAGAAATTATCATTTAAAAGTACACATACAGAGAAAACACAGTGTTGGGAAGCCATTTTCATGCACCTGTTGCGATTATAAGTGTTCAAGTTGGGCAACTTTAAAAATTCACCATCTTAAGCATAATGAAAAAGGCAAAAGACATAAATGTAGCTTTTGTTCATATGAAACTGTTCATTCTACAGATATGAAACGACATATTATGAGTCATACCGGTGAGAAACCTTTTGCTTGTGTTCAATGTAGTTTTAGAACCACTCAAAAATCTATGTTGAAGTATCATTGTGAAAGGTATCATTAAAGTACCATTGTGAAAGGTACGTTAAAGTACCATTGTGAAAAATATGAAAGTATGATTCCGTAAAATATCATAAAGGTAATATTGTGAAAAGTATAATTAAAATGCTATTGTGAAAGCTATGATTAAAGTGCCATTGTAAAAAGTATTATTAAATTACTATTGTGAAAGTATCACGAAAGTACCAATTAATCAGAAAAGACATCATTGAAGTACTATTGTGAAAGGTATCAGTAAGGTACCATTTTAAATGATATCAATTAAGTATCATTATGAAAGAAGGTATGAAGTACCGTCGGGAAAAATATCAACAATTAAAATGAAACTGTGAAAGTATAAAAGTAAAATTGTGAAAAATATCTATAATACTAATATTAATATTACGCGTTTGTATAAATATATCTACCAACAACTACCCACAGGATAATACTCGGGTATATAACTAGAAGGTAGGTCCGATATACATGGTTCTCTTGTTAATATATACTACAGGGTAATCCTACGATTATATACATCTACCTACAGGGTGGTCATCAAATTAAGTTAATGGTTCATCAAATTATAGTTAATTTATTTTTAATTTATAGCAAATTCCTCAATAAGACATTTGTCCTGTAGACCTATAGTGTATGTATCATGAAAAAAGCATTTATTTTTTGACCCATAATCTCCCATAAATCTTGCATATATTTTAGACTAATGTGACTCTTTATGTCTATATATTAAAATATTCTAGTTATCATTTAAATTTAATCTGATAACTTATATCCTTGAATGTTTGAAACCTTTTCGTTACATTTAAAATTGGCAAGATTTAAATTTGGTGTTGATTCAATTTCAATTACACTAAATTTGAAAACTAATTAATAAAATTGTGCTTTTGACCAGGGCTGGCGGGGAGTCGTCGGAGAGTCGGATTCTCCGTGGAGTCGTCGTCACACTATATAATTTTCCAGGGTGTAGTCGGAGTCGAAGAGTGTGGGTTTGAACGAAAGAATATTGTGGCATGAGTGTATACGTACTCGTAAATTCCTGCGGTTTGTCCGGGGCAACTTCTCGCGGGAGTGCGGAGAGAGAGTCAAGTGCAACCGGAATTTATAGGAATCTTATCTGTATTTATTATACATTGGTCATGATTCTCAGCAGTATACCTCCTACATTATTCTATATACTATATAAGTAATATAGGCAACGTTGACTTATTATTTATTATACTTAATCTGTATTATGATCAGGACAGCATGGAAAGGGACGATTACAAGCAATAAGACATACTTCGCCAACAATAGTCATCTTATATAATATTATTACTTCTGTAATATATCTTATGTCGAACGTACCTGAATAAGTATTGCTATCATATACTGTGCTAAAAGTTTTCTAAATAATTGATGTTTTTATCTAATAAAAATAAAATAATTGTAGTATTATAATTTGGTGTTTATTAAATTTAGACTCTCGTTACTCTCTGCGCGATCCAATATACGTATAAATAATCTGCCTATACCCTCAGTTTGTCATGTGGATTTGAAACCTGCGCTCCTGGCCATCTTTATGAAATCCCTTTAATATACATGATAGATGTAGCGGATAGGTGATTTTGGACATTCCAAGGGATGCAGATTTAGTAAAAATCACTATCCGGAATTTGAGGATGAGGATCTGTAGAGTCTTATGCCACAATACTTCATATAAGTACTATATAATATAGTAGCTAGTTATAATTATACTAGTAAATATATATATATAGTAATATTATATTTAATATATAGATATATAAGTATAATTAATTATATCTTAATAAGTATATATACTAATATTAAATATATATATATAATATAATATATAATATACATATAATATATAATATAATATATATATATAATAATATATAATATAATATTTATAGGTATTATTATATAGTACTTATATGAATATATATATTATATCATATAATATTAGGGAGTGGTTCAGAAATTATTTAAGTAAAAAAATTCAACTTTTGAAATTATTTTCATGCGCATTAATATTATTGTTCCTTTTGATGAAAAATACTCTCATTACAAAAGTGTGTCAAACGAATTCAAAATCTTCGTATTTTCCGCACAGTTTTGGACCCCTGTCGTTTTTCCACTTCGAATAGCCACCGCTATATATATATATATATTATATATATATATATTATTAGATATATAATAATATATATATAATATATATATTATAATATAATTATATAATATATGAATATAAATATATATATATATAGTAATCATATATAAAATATAATATGTACTATTATCATATGTTATATTATATGTTATAATATACTGTAATGTAGGTTTACTTCTTATTTCAGTTAAAAAAAAAACTACATCATGTCTGAGACACGCCTCTAAAAACTGCTATTTCGCCTCATCAAGGCAATCCATAGAAGGAGATTTTTGGTGGAAGATCTACAAAACCAGCTCTAGAGGTCCTAAAGTTTTTTTAAATTATCGCAAGAAGGAAAAGTATTGTCTCAGAAGGGATGCTTGGAAACTGTCGTGCATAAACTTGTGATATTTGGAAAAGGAGCTGGAGGGATTTCCAAGTTAACGATTAAGGAGCACGAGGATATTATTCAGCGGGGAAGATTGAATTTCATTTACTTCCGCGAAAAATTACTCCAACCAAAGTATGCGTTAATAAGAAACGTGGAGGGAGGTTCTGCCAGAATGTCAGAGAGGTGCTTTGTCGGAGTCATTCAATGTTCTTCCTTTGACCCTATCGCACGTCATGATGCTAGATTTGATAAAAAATTTGAAGATGAAGTAAAGATAGATTTTTTTGGATCGACCAAAGGAACAGACTGGAGATCGGAACAAATGTGCGCTATGGGCGGTGTAGACAAAAATTTTGTTATGAAGGAACAAAGAAAAGCATCGAGAGCCCTCGAAAGAGTGAAGAGGGATTTCACAGAGAAGAAATTAAGGAAACGTAAGCGCGACAAGCGGCAGCACACGCTTATCAAGTTGCTCGCGATTGAAAGAAGAACACAATCCAATGATGACTCCAATACCCATGATCCTGAAAATTCGTTTTAAATGTTACACAATAGATCGAGTCCATTCAAACGTCAAAAGGTACGGAGAAGTGCACAAAAACGAGCGTATTGCATGTAATTAGTGAAAATCTTGCCTCAGACTAACATTAGCAACAGGAAAGCTGCATATGTTCTGTCTGCGGTCGCCGAAATCTCTGAAGCAGAAAAGCTTCCTCTTTCCGTGAGCAGCATTCGAAAAGCGAGGGAGCAGTATCGTTACCAACATGCCTGATGCACGAAAAGACGCATTCTCGTGTGAGGGTCCTTTAGTTATTCATTTTGATGGAAAACTACTTCCGAATATTTTTGGTGGGTCACTGAAGGAAGATCGAGTAGCAATTTTAGTTTGACTTAACAAGATAGAAAAACTTCTAGGAGTTCCGAAAGTTGACCAAGGAAGAGGAGAGAAAGTTGCAGAAGTAGTTTTGGAGGCAATTCATGACTGAAAACTTCGGGATCAAATCGTGGGAATGTCATTTGATACAACAGCCGCCAATACAGGGCGGAAGAATTGAGCTTGCGTTCTACTTGAACAACAACTGCAGAAAGATTTGCTTTGACTACCATGTCGACACCATATATTTGAAATAATATGTGGGGATATTTTCAACGAATTATTTGGCGTAACGTCCGGCCCAAACGTAAAGTTATTTCGTAGATTTAAGGATTTTTTGGCCAAAGATTGATCAGAGAAAATACGAACCATGTAATGACAGCCAACTGCAAGGAGAGTTACAGGTACTCATGGATGATGCAACAACCTTCGTAAGTTTTGTGTTACAATGAAAATCAGAAAATATATTCAGAGAAGACTATCGAGAGTTACTGGAGCTCACTCTGATTTTCCTAGGAAAAGTTCCTCCACGTGGTATTAAATTTTGATGTCCCGGAGCTATTCACCATGCTCGGTGGATGTCCAAATTGCTATACGTTCTCAAGATATATCTTTTTAGGAAACAGTTTAAGCTCACAAATTTTGAGAACAAATCCTGCCTTGAATTCGGTTTATTTGTTGTGCTGATATACGTGAAAGTCTGGATATCATGCCCGAATGCATGTGATGCTTCTATTAATGACCTCAATCTAATCAAAGTTCTTTCTAACTACAATGCGACTTCCAATATTATTTCGAAAAAGGCAATTGCGGCAATAAGTCGTCATTTGTGGTACTTGAGACAAGAACTGGCTCCACTTGGTCTTTTCTCAGATTTAGTATCTGTAGAAACAAAGCGTCGAATGGCGGAGTGGTTGCAAGAACAATTAGAACATGTATCTCGAATAAAAGAAGGCAGATCGTTCAGATACACCGGGACAGAAGATCTGACAAAGAAAACACTTGTCTATTTTATCGGATCTGCTTCCCCTTTCTTTTTTGAAGTCATGAAGTTAGATACTTCGTTCTTGGTCGAAAATGTGGTGGATTCGTGGAAGAATATTAAGTCTTTCGAGGAAGCAAGAAAGGCAGTGCCGAACGAGGAATCGCCCTTGCTTCCACTTTCAATTCTTCAATAACTAAACAGGAAGATCAGAAACAATACATCTATCAAGTTGTAGAACATCACCGAAAACAATTTCCAAACACCAAGAAATCCACACTTTTGCAGAGACTTAAACACCGAGCGGACTAAAAAAATTAACGATAAGTTTTGTAATTATGGAGAATTATTTGAATTTAATTTTAATTTCAGTAGATTTAAACCGGCATCGGGGTACCTTCCGTTTTCCCTGCTCCTACGATGGTATGTAGTTCATCAATGAATAAAATGATTTCACATTGGATTGTGACTTTATTGTAAATTGGAGACAAAATTCATATCTTTTAATAACCCATATATGCACACCTACTTTAATGTTTTAGTTATAAATAAATTTTAAATTTATATTTTTTGTTTTAAATTATTCTCTTCTTTGGTTCTTTAAAATAAAATAAGGGTGTCATTGAAGCTGAGATAAAATCTGAAAATCAAACTTTTTTTAAAATTTATGTATTAGAGGTAAATTTAGGCCCGTATTTATAAAGTCACCATGTATCTCTCTGCTTGTATTACACTCACTGAGATATCATTTTAGAACCATTTTAAAGCTTTACAGAAGTTCAATAACTATTATTCAAATCATTTAAACTGAGAGGTTAAAATAAAAATTAATTCCGATTCAAAAGTCACAAAAGCAATTTAAATTGGTAGAAATGTCCATGTATGGTAAAATTTCAACCTTGATGATGGAGTTGTAAAATTATCATTTCCGTTTGAAATTTTTTGTGCGATGTTTTTTCATCAAATTGAATCATTCAAATTAAATAAGTTAGGTAGATTTTTAGACGTTTGAATATTTTGAACAACAATATTAACAGATTATTATATTATATCTCTTTATTGTTCCTATTTATATTTTATTTAGGCATTCGATCGGATTGGTAAAATCCATGTCATTGATATATATAAGAAAAAACAAATCAACTTGAATCATAAATATAAGTATAGGTAGATTTTGAGAAATATTAATACTAATATATTATAATACCTATCCAGTATATATATATATAGTAATATACTGGGTTTATATATATATAAACCAGGTATTATATAGTATTTATAAATATTTTTGATTTTTTTTTAGGCATTATTATTAAAAATCACTTAGATTTTTTGACCCATTTTTGTTAAATCATTGTTATTGTGTGGATATAAATTTTTTCATATATTGGTTATGAAATTGATAACTAAATGTGACTTCTTGTCTATTTGTAATTAAAAAATTTCATATATTAAATTTCTATTAAAATTATATTCAATCTTTAAACCTTTTAGGTATGACCAAAAGTTTCAAAGGCATTTGATGGTAAAATGTCGATAACTTAAATTTGAACGTAATTTTATTAATTTCCTTTTTACCAAGACTGCGGAGTCGTCGCGAGTCGGAGTGCGTGGAGTCGTGCTCAACCTTTCCTGTCCAGTTTCGGAAGTTCGAACACCACTCTGTTGCAAGTGCGTAGTTCCGGAGTTTCGTAAATTTCCTCAGTGCTCCGGCGGGTCGGAGTCGGAGTCGGAAAATTTATTGTAAAACTATTATATTATTATTTATTATTATTATTATTATTATTATATTATATATTATTATTATTATATTATTATTATTGAAACTGAAAGTATTAAACTGTTAATTTTAAAAATGGATTGTTTAATAATAAAATAATGAAAATAATTTGCATTATAATTGGTTATAAATTTTGTTTCCGAAACTAAATATTTTATCAGTGGTCATGTGATGAAACTGCGCCTGCATCTTTAATGTCTTTTACTATAGATGTTAAGCGGATGGTGATTTTTGACTATACGAGGAATGCTGATAGAAAAATCACTATCCGCGGATTTGTATGCGGATAGTTAGAGTCTTTGCCACAAGTACTTCATATATATATATATATATATATATATATATATATTATAGATATATTATATTTAGTTATATATATTAGAATTAAAATATTATATATATATATTAGTATTATATATATATTATATAGTAATGATGTATACTGGTATTAATATTGACTTTTATAGAAATTATAAAACATAAATTATACCGTATCACTATTGATAAGTAATTTCTACCTACTATTTTATACCGCTATGGGATATATATATTATATATTTTAGTAACAATTAATAGTATACTGGTAGTATATATATATATATACTTAGCATAGTGCATACAACTATATATACTGAATATATATACCGTGATATATACTACTATATGATATTAATATAAAGAAGGTTGGAAGTTCGTAGCTGTCAGATTAAACAATGAAGATTTTAACTTTCGCATGGTTTATAGTGACGACAGAGCCTTGGATCCTTTTTCCATAATTTTGTTGCTATTCACTCTTGGAGACTGTTGGTAAGTAATATTGCGTAAGTTAAATAGCAACGTCCTTTGGGAAACCTTTACTATTTGAGCAATGGGCTTGGAAGCCTAATGATAAAAGAAGATGCTAGTTGCTACTTTGAAATAGGGCGAAACTATGGTAACTTAGTGAAAGTATTAACCAGAGGGACTGGCATCGCGGTAAACAATTGCCGAAAGAAATGGTTTTCTAAAATTCTCTAGGGTTAAGAGTTTATTTCGGGCCAAAAGAAAATGTTGGACCAACTGACAGGGTGCTGAAAGACCCTTCATCTAATCTATCTTACATATATATTAATATAAATTATATAATATATATTAATTATATATATATTAATATATATATTATTATAATTAATATATTAATATATATATATATATAGTTTAAATATAAATATAATATATAATAAATATATATTTAATATATATATATATATAATATGATATATATATATATTAGTATAATATTAAATATAATATAATTAATATTATATATATTATCACTATTATATATTTAAACCTGTGGTTACTCTCAGATGCGAGTATTTATGGTAACCCAATTCATTCTTTGTGCACCCCACCAATCTCCTTTTCCCCAGCCTCAACTCATTTTGATAAAAAGTTATATGTGTAGAATTAAATACTTGAATTATTGATCTCATATAAATGTTTAAAAAAAACTAAATCTCTGAGACCCTTTAATAGCGAGAGTCTTTGCGTTTTCTCTTTTTCTTTTCGTAAATGAGATTCCTCGCATCGCTTGAAAAGATCTCGCCAGCTACCACTTATTATGAAGGGGCATGCTAAGTTATTCACCCTGCCGAGTCTCTGCATAGATGTGAAATTAAAACTTTTACATTAAATATATTCACGCCATTTCAAACCAATGGGATCTTTATCCGATTCTCCAAGAGTTTTCGCTTGTTTGAGTAATCATATCGATCCAGACAGAGTGTCCTTTGACCACTTTCCCGAACAGACTCTTTCATCCGCTGACTAGAAGCCAAAATAGAACGTTTAATGTGAGATATTCTGCAATGGTGTTTCGCTAACAGAAGTAAATTGATTGGTCTGTTCTTTGGCTAATCTTTCCTTTTTATTGGGGTGTCTAGGTGAAGTTTGCTTGACATTAGCAGCAATTTCATCATATAGCTGCATTATACTAATCAAATAAAATTATTTTATGAAACACAAGGTTCAAGAAATTTGGTTTTAATTATATAATCTAGGACCAGAAAAGTTACTATTGCAGTTGCGTGTAATCGTTTTTGCAGATTTTGAAATCTATTATTTATCTATATCCAGCATTAGTGTTTCTGTTTCACCTTATGAAATGATTCCTTACTTTTCTAATTAAAGCCACGCATTTAGCCCCAGCTTCTATCGTTTGCAACTTTAGAAGAATTTCTCGTCTTTGCGCAAACAAGAATTTTCTGAGATAATAGTTCTTAGTTACCTCTTCAAACGGTTTAAGAAGGAGTAATACAATTATCTAAAATCGTATTATCATTCACATGTCAAGCCTTTTCACCTTTGTGTTTGTTTGAAACATAAGGGCAAGCATGTACCAACTATTCTACTATTCCAAACGAGGTCTGAACATCTTGCGCTACAGAAAGTTGAGGAAACAATTTTAGTCTCATAAGTCATTCAAATGGGAATACATCTATTCCGCTATCTGTTCAAAAAAAAATTTATGCCGATTGCGAAGCAGAATTGCGGATGCGGGTAGAGAAAATTATGCGGATGCGGATATTCGCTACACCTCTAGTCTTTAGGGTATTTTACCGTTATAGCATTTGGAGACTAGATTCATTGGATAAAAAGTGGGTTATATTTTTTTTTATTTCTCAAAAGATAGTGGAAATAATAATAGTTTTCAAAAGAAAAAAAATGTTGTTATTTGTAACTATGTGATTATTAACAGGGTTCACATTGAAATTTTGAATTTGAATGCTGGAGTCGAGAAGTCTCGTAAAGGTAAGTTCGGAGTCGGAGTCACGAAAATTATTTGTTTAGAGAAGTTACAGGAAGTTTCGGAGTCTGAAAATCCTAAATTTGATTAAGGAGTCGGAGTACGAAAAATTTATTTTACGAATAAAAAATTGCTGAACTATTTTGACATAATAATAAATCTTTTTAATTCATAAAATTACAGAAAGTGTGTAACATCCGTAGTTTTCATGTGTGATAGCTTGGACTAAAAACTTGTACAATTGCGTGGATAAGAGTAACCTAACATCGTGTTTACAATAACATGACACGTCTCTGTCTACTCGGGGCATGTAAAAGATCGGTTGTGAAGATCTCTCATCTTCAGTTCTACATAATAATACTCGTATATTGCATCTAATTAGTCTATTTTCTATTTCTTTCGTCTAACCTTAAACTTTACATATGGCTTTAAGGATGTCATTATTATAAGGGCATAAAAGATTAATATATATTGAGTGGCGCATTGAGGCGTCCGAATATTAGAGGTCTATTTTTAAATTATAATTTAATTAAATTCCTATAAAAAGTATTGTTCGAATGTGAACTGTTAAATTACTTTTCTGTAGAAGTATAGTGGTTTACGTATACTTTAATGTGGACGTAACCGGGTTCATATTCCTGGGGAACTTAGAGAGAGAAAGAATGTATAACATCACAAAATACAAATAAAAAGTTCAAAAATAATTACTATTGGTTAGATACTCAATCAGCATTCACTTAAAATTTACCTGGTAAATTATAATCTAACCAAACCATATTATTAATTCTCGTTTTCCTTTCCATAGACATCATCTCTTAAAATTGGCATTGACAGAGTAGACTCTCATTGTCCAATGTAAATTCACTCAACGATAAGACATATGTTAATGAGAATTAAAAACATAAATCCACCCACCTCACATTTTATTTTCAGTAATAATTTTTCTAAATATCCGATTGATTGAATATTAGAGGGTTGCGGGCGCGGCCCCCCCTCCCAACAAGGATAACTACGACCACCAATGGCCCAAGTGTGTTTGTTTCTGATTATATGGTCAAATACGAGAAGTTTCTTTACTTCATATTCCACCCACCCAATCCCACATGGTGTATTATAATATAATAATATATCTAATATATTATTAAAAATAAATATATAATATATATAATATATATATATAGATTAATATATAATATATAAATATAATATATATATAATAAACAAATATATATATATATATAATATATATATTATTATTTATATAAGAAAAAAATATCTATAATCATAAAGTACAGGGAATTATGTTTTTCAATCTGCACTTACATTGACATCTGTTTGCTGAATGTCCCCTTTTTTTACCTTTTTGTTTTGCTTTAAAATATAGCCGTTCCCGCAGGCCCGGACTGGCAAGGTCGGCTGGTCTGGTCGGCGATTGCCGAGGGCCCCCGCCCAATGGGGCCCCGGAGAAGCCCCCCAAAAATGAGATATCTACTTTAATATAATTTGTATTATTTATTTTTCCCATGTGATGTCTAACTGCGTTTGTACAAATCAATATTTTGATAAGCAGTTGCCAGTTGGTGTTGGATTATGGTAGCCTAACTAACTAGTTGGTGAGAACATGGAACGTGTGTACAAAAGTGAAATAAAACTCAATATTTCACTTTTTTCAAACTTTTACCCAAAGTGATAAAATTAATATATATTTCACTCGTCCGATCACATTAATAAAAGGGCTTGTATAGTCGGGCAAATTGCATCTTTTTTACTTAGATAATTAGTTTTGTTATTTCTTCAAAAGAAAATATTAAAAAATGTTCAAAAAAATATCAAAAATTAAAATTGTTCCAGGAAGACCAATCCATAATATTATGCATATGACTCAAAGAAATGTCTAACTTAAAAAACTTGGACACTCATCCCGATCTTAATCCCTAGAAAAAACAATCAACCGCATCTAATCAAAAAAATGAAATTAATATGGAAATTCAAAGAAATTCAAAAAAGTGTTTTGAAATACAACAAAGCACAAACTCTTAAAAAAACGAAAACTACCAATTTGTAGGTGAAATGGGACCATCGTGGCATATATTCAATTTTGAGGCTATCGAAAAAATTCAAGGTTGATACGACAAACATAAAACATATAGGGTTGAAAAAAACTGAAAATATTTAAACTGAAAGAAAATGAATATCATAACACATCTAGGAAAACCTCCTATAAACGAACTAATAGGTGCAAAAAAAAGCTACAGTTTTTGGTGTGATCTTATGAGGGTCAAAATTCGGGACTATGTTGTAAAATTTCTGTATTCTTTCTACTGGAATTCGCACTTATAATGTGTAAGGGGTGAGCATTGTGAAAATTTGGGCTTAGCATCCTGCCTAGTTTTGTTATTATCTGTCCTTTATTTTTTTTTTTATATTTTGGACTCTTTTCCCTATTCATTGAAAAGAGTAGATTTTTTCTATAAACTTAAAAAATGAGTTAAGAAGTCGAACTTACGAATACTACTATAAGCCTATTAGTATTTTTATAAGATCTAATTTATAACAATTTTCTATTAGAATAAGTGTTCGCTTTGGTTACCTAAACTTAGACTTTCAAGATGTATAATTTTTTTAGAATGGACAGCCTAGCCAGGACTCAGTGAAGAACACAAAACTGGCCAAAAAAGCTGTTAGATTAGTAAACTACCTTTCACTATCACAAATAAACCTTTTTAGTTGCTGTACCAACCGATATTGTTAGAGCCATTTAATTTTGTTTAAAAAATATACTTTTCTCAATATTAATTATAATAATAGAACACCTATTAAACATCACTCTAGTGAAATAAGAAGTACTGAAAATTAAATGTTTTTAATGAATAATGCTTTGCGTTTTTTTTATTACCGTTGTGACTTATGTCCCTTTTTAATCATTTACTTGAGTATTACAAAATAGGATTTCAGCAGCTATTATTGGATGAAACAATGTCGATTCTTGGTTGGCCAAAAAAACTAAACATATTAGCTCAATCTCATTTTTAAGTTAATAATACCATATCTCGTCAATTAATTTGAGCGTATACTTATTTTCCTTCAGATTAGCTAATGAAGTTTACGGTATATTAAAAAATGTATATAAATATAATATTATTGTTGTGGAAAGTAAACTATTTACATTACAGAAATAAAGATCAGTTACTTTATAACTTACTTCAAAATATATTTCTCAACGTGACATAAGTAAAATAATCGTCTGCCGATCGCTTAATGTTGTCTTTTAAGTTTTGTAAAGTGATACCATATTTTTACTAATAAACTTACATTATTTCTAATAAATTCATATTCCTATACTACTTAATTTCCATAAATAGGTAAGGTAGTGATCTTACTTTCAATCTCTCAGCGTAAGGGCCCTCCCTCATAAGGATGACCCAGTCCGGGCCTGGCCCTGAGACGGATAAAATTTGTAGAATTTGAAATGAGTCATCCATTTCTATGAATATATATATATACTTTATTAATATATACCTAATATATATATATACTATATATATATTATATATTATATAATTATTATAATATCTCAAGTATGCGAATACACTATAACAGCTTCGTATTTACCTTTAATATAATAAATAAACCTATATTCTATTATATATATAATATCACCTATTTTAAAATATAATAAATAACTACTATATATATATATAAAATTAATATACAACGATTTAACTTCAATATAAATACAAAATATAAGAAAAATGGTACTATGTCAATATTTAATAATCGCATATATATAATATATATACCTCAATATATATGATTTAACCGTATATAGATGTTAGTTTAGTCTGTGGATAATTGTAGGGATAGTGCAATAATTTATTTTGTTTTAATAATAAATTAATTAATTAACTATGTTTTAATATATAAGAAAGGTCAAATTAATATAAAAATGGCGGTTCCTGAATACGATTACATTTAACAATTTAAGATGATCCCTATGAGTATAAATAAGTGTATTATATAACAAGAAATATATTAAATTTTAAAACACATATAATAAATATATATAAATAATAATATTAAGAATAATTACTAATATAAATACTTGTATTATTATGATAAAGAATTAATGGAAGGGATAAATATAGATATAGCTGTAACTCACCTTTATAAATTAAAGTCATGGAATTAAGTTAATACCATTGGCGAAAAAGCTCAACCTACTAATAGAAAACCACAGGAGGAATTTTAGCTTAGGAGAATAAATATGTAATTAAAAACAGGGTTTATTATTATATAACAAATTGCATAATAATGAACTATCACAGTCTTATTACTATAGATTAAACAGATTAATTTATATAATATAGAGGATACCTATCTATTCAAGCATCATAATTTATATATTAATTATTAATATCGATAATATCAATATATAATATTTAGGTCATTAAGTAATTGTTAATAATTTTTAATATATTATTATAATAATAATATAAATTAAGTAATATATAAATAGGTAATTATAAAGATAATAAATTAGAGGTAGTGATTTATATATATAAAGGTTAGTATATATATATAAATATAATTACAAAAATAAAGAAACAACTAGTTTCTCTTGTGTGTGCCTCAAATTAGTCATTTGATGATTAACAGAGAGTCATCCAAACAATTCGAAATAAGACTAATATATTTGAGTATTCATAGAACCTGTCATGACGGATGTTCGCTATCATTTCAGTGTATATAGTGCGGACGTTTGTCCTACGGAAACAGAACAATTTTTTTATTTTCAATTTCCAAAAAAGTAGAAATAAAAGGTATTTATCAATGTATAATTTTTGGCTACTTTATTTTTAATGGCGAATTTGTTCTCTTTAGATACAAGAATTTTTTTTCCTTATACCGTACTTCGTCAAATAATAATAATAATAATAATAATAATAATAATAATAATAATAATAATAATAATAATAATAATAATAATAAAATAATAATAACATTGGAAATAGTCGTAATAATATTGACGTAAGTGTGCTGATGTGCTTATTATATTTGCAGACCCAGATTTTATCGTATTTATTGAGTTCATTTTGAGCTTTGCATTGATAAGCGATTGATGAAAAAATATAAAGATAAATATTATATAGGTTCGATATTGTGTGCAATGTGTTTGAGGACTGTGGAGTCCCTTGATTTTTTATCTAATTGGATATAGTTAATTTAAAATTTTTTTTCTTTCTTCTTCTTCTTCTTCTTCCTTCCTTCCTTTTTTTCCTTCCTTTCCTTCCTTTTTTTTTCATTTCTTATTTTTCCATCCTTTTTCTTCTCTTTTCATCTTTTTTCTTCTTTTCTTTTTCATTTTCTTTTTCTTCTTTTTCTTTATTATTATTATTATTATTATTATTATTATTATTATTATTATTATTATTATTATTATTATTATTATTATTATTAATTATTATTATTATGATATTATTAATTATTATTATGTTATTGATAAACAAAATACATATAGCGTCTAATGGAAGTTGAATTGAGTGGTGGGTTGTGAGGGGGTATAAATGTCAATTAGTGTAAAGCTTAACCTCCACAATTTAAAGACTTTTAGAAGAAAAAGTATTTACTTAAAAGTATATATGGGATAAATTTTATTATTGAAGTCCCCGTTCCTTGGTATATAACTTAGGTATAACTTAAACACAACATCACAAAACGGCCAATCTTTTTATCAATAGTATGGTAGGAAAATATGTTCAATAAATAGGACTAGTGCAAAGATTACAAATTTTCACTTATCCCCCCAACTTAGGATAGGAAAGGATAAATAGGGAATCTTTATTATACCCTCTCATCCCTAACTCCCGATAACAAATCCACTTATCACATTTCTCGCCTTCCCCAAAAAGGTGTTGATAAAGGAAACGGAGAAAGAACAAAACTTCGGACAAAACAAGAGGAGAGCCAGGAATAAGTAAGTCTGTCAATCAAAAAAAGGTGAACAGAATCTTTTGTTGATCATCGCGGGACCATTAAACATGCGTGGGACAAAAGAGTCTATATTAGCACAGGAAAATCTGGATAGATATCGTATTCAGAAAACTCACAATTCACAATAATAGGAACAAGAACGAAAGGAATAAGAGATACAGAATTCAAATTTATGTACATATATCCCTTCGTGAATTTTCAGATAATATAATAATCAACAAAAAATATAGAGACAATATATATATATACACTATAAAAAAATTATATTAGTTATATAAAATGAATATAATAAAAGTATATATTAATAAAGTTGATTCCATAATAAACTAATAATATTTCAAAATTTAAAAGAAATATACTAGATACAAATAAAAATTATAAATAGTATATTCAAATAATTAATAAATACTAATCTACACTATAAATTATAGACGATTATACTATAAAGTATACATAGATAATAAGGATATAAAACGCTGAAATAATTTAGTAATATATTCACTACAAAAAAAAAGAATAGAAAATTATATCTAATGATATTAGTGATAATCCAATGCGGATGAGAGAAATTTCTCAAATTGCAATAGATAAAAAGTATTACACGACACTCGGGCACCGAGCAATGCTTTAAAGACTTTGATTGCTAGGGCATACTGCGATTTAAAAAAAAAAAAGATGGTTTAATTATTTATTCTTACTCCCTCGATAAATAACACGTCTATCTACGAGTATTTGAAGTTCGCCATTTCTATTTGAACAAATCATCGTAGCGCAAGTCAACTGTGAATAATAATATTACCTAGGTCAAGCGATGTTTGACAGGTAAACTGGACTACTGCCTTCTCTGAAGTAGAGATAACACGGCGGTAAAGAAGGTTGAGTTCGACGCAATGAGAAATTATTTCATCTGAGAAAAAAGAACAACCCTGTGAAAACGTTTAGCAGTAAAAACAAAACAAGCAAAGCAATTCCAGAGAAAGAGTTCGAGAGAGAGGAGAGAAGAGAGAGAAGAGAAGAAATTGTTAGGAGAAGAGATTAAGAGAAAGAGAGAAGAGAGAGAGAGAAGAGAGGGAAAGAAAGACAGAGAGTAGAAGGAGAAGAGAAATCGCATTTCTGGAGAATCACCCTTATCAATTCCATATTACATTCTAATCTTTATATTAATTTAGATAAGAGTGAAAAAGGCTAAAATTAATATGATTTTTGTGTTCCACGACAGTTCTTTCTTTCTTGTCAGTTTTCAACAATGGATGAAGAAACAGTGTGTTAGAGAGTATATATTTCAATTGTCATTTAATTATAACACAGTATACATTTCATTACTTTTGTAATCTAATATAAGGATATAATCAAATATATAAATAATGAGAAAATAACTGGAAAGTACATTAAAAAATTATTAGCTCACACACAATGTTCAATGATATATACTGAGAATAATTTATAGCGCAAGAAAATATTAAATGATTTAGTAAAAGAAAAAAATACATGGGAATGAAGGGGTGTGAAGCGTTCAGTGTGTCCTTATAGTAAAAAATACTGATACACGGTAATTAAAACTTATAATAACTAAAAAATAGGTGATAAAAAGAAAAAAAAAAATAAAAAAAAAATGATGATTTAAACTATGGATAAAATTTAGTCACGCATAAAATAGATATATATATAGTAGGTGCAGATATAAATTATTTGAAGTATATTCAATTATATCAAATGGCAAAATGCTTTGTAACTCTCTCACATATAGAATAAAAAAAAACTAAATTGTTTTATAATTTGTGAAGCCCTATAAGGTACCTATTAATATAACAGGTAATATTATAATATAGTTAGTGGAAAAAAAAGAGGACAATAATGAAAATATGTGGATAAAATACTATATAAATAGAAATAAATATAGATTATAAGAAATTAACACTAGATAAATAATATAAAATAGTCTTAATAAGTAATATAATAAAACTAAATTCATTAATAGGAAAAAATAAGGGAAAGAATATATATTAATTTGTAACACTAAATGATAAAATAAGTAAATATATAGGGTACAAAACTGAAATATATTATAATTAAATATATATAGTATTAATATTATAAAACACACTAATAAAGATAATATATATAAGTGAATATAAATTACATAAAAATAATATTCCCATTTATACTAAATAAATATTTTAATATATTATAATTATAATAATACTCAATTATTAAGTACAATTTTCTGATACTCCAATCTACAAGTTCTTATTTTAATATACCATAATATAGGACAATAATATACTATATAATAATGAAGAATATAAGTATATATGAATATAACATTAAATAGTGAGAGTATATATATATAAATAGATAATATGTGATAAATAAAACATCCAATAAAATAATAATATTATTAAACATAACACAATTAATAACATAATAAAGAATATGAATGAAAAATAATAGCTATCGAAGTATGTCAGAGCTTTAGAATTATCATTAAATATAATTAAGATATATAAGGTATATGACCACTAACACAATACTAACTCTGTATTAATACTAATACTAGTAGTAATATAAATGGCAATAAGAATACTAAATTATTAAATAAATATTTAAGTGTGCGCATAAACATAATAATATCGATATCTTATCTTATAAAAGAAATTGTTGATAAGAATCAGATAAAAATGTGATAACTAATAATTGCGGTATAATATATATATACACGATAATAAGTTTATATAATTTAATAAATTATATATATATAAAATACTTAGTCTTGATTTAGCTATAAGTGGCAAAAAATGTAATTAAATAAACACTAAAAGAAATATTTGAGGAATTTATCTCCTATTATGGACTGCATAAAGAAAACTATATCAGAAAAAGAGAGAGGATAATATAATAAGTAATATAAAAACTAGATTTAGTGAGTTCTAGACTAATTGATAAAATAACTTTATTATAAAAGTCAATAATAAATAATATAAATATTATATACAATTATTTAAAGGTAAAAAGGAAAATGAAGAAATAAAATTACACATAATAAATATAAATATAATATGGTGAATTATGAAAAATATGTGATTATAAAAATAAACTGTTGTTTACCTATAAACATGATTTAGGAGTTATATTGGTGAAAGTGTAAACTTTAATTAAGTATTAAATATATATTTAGTTATATATACTCATTATCAATATTGAACACTATTACTTGTATCTGGCATTAACAAACGAGAAAATAAAAATGATTCCGTAAAAAATAATTCATCATTCACACTTCTGTTCGAATACCAAGAGATAATTTGTGTATAAGGAATAGCGAGTGAAAAATAAGAATTTATTAAATATAAATAATATTACACTGGAATCTGCGGAGTGTATTATATTTATATATTATATTTCATATATGCTCTCAATACATATAATCAATAAAGATATATATATGATATATATACACGCAGATACAGAAAAATAAATAAATAAAGCATTTCTTCAAAAAAAAATTATTTAATTACAAACACACACAAATAAAAACATATATATAAATTAGTTAATTGTAATAATAAATTATAAATAGAAATATATGAAATATAAAGTAATTTAAATATATAGTATTATTACCTATTTAATCTTTGAAATATGATAACAGTCCATTTTTCAAAAAATATTCGATAAGCCAAAAGAATGAATAGCGTGTACACCACGTACCAGATAAAAACGGGAGAAATGTGGTAGACAGACAAGAAAAAAAAGGTTGTCTAAAATTTGTGGACACGAATATACCGATATCCAAGTAGAAGGCCACGGAAAGCGCCCGCAAGCCTGAAGGAAAAAATAAACAAATATCCATAAATCATAGCGCTCTCAAACATTATGTACTAAAATTGAATTAACAGGGGCTTGTTCGTTTGTAATCAACAGAAAGGTAGTACCAACGAGCTAGCCCGATTAATTTAGAAGTTACAGATGAGTTCTTCCGATATTTTTTAAAAATGATTAGGAGAGGCCCTTAGTATGGGCACTTTTAAACATTATATACAACATAATTATAATTTTTTTTCCCCCCCCAGTTCAATTTTTAGACTTTTTGTCTTCTCGAATGCGCCCTAAGCCATCCGAGATCGAGCAATTTTAGCTAGGAAATCCCGCTGTGTGTCTCTTATCATGGTTGACCGTGCGAGGCACAATAACAATCTTACAATACACTTCATTGTCGCCTGCGTTCTACCGACCCCTCCAGTTGTTTATGAAACTAGAGAAGAAGAAGAGTGGCCGAACGCGGAATCAATGTTCTTTCGTAGTTAGTGGAAAAAAACTTCGGACTCGCTCATCTGCATCCCTAACTTTGTTGCTTCACCTCAGAAAACCCAGATTTTGGAGGCAGAGAATTTTAAAGAGGTGCCCTTAACAAAAGATAGACCTTGTCTGGAACCCCCCCCGCCCCTCATTGAGGCTATATCCCCAATTTGACTTTTTTAGGACCCCGTCAATCCCTCACAAGTTCTTGCGATTTCCTTTTCCGATAACATAAGACCACCAAGAGAAAAAATTGAGGAAAAGAGAAAAGAAAAGAAATTAGAGGTATCTTTCGAGTTCGCTTCCTTTTGGAGAACACTTTAAGTGAATATGTCTGATAATCTAATAAGAAAGAACTAATCCAGAATGATGGTGAAAAAAATATTCTGGGTTAATTTTCAGATGTTAAAGATTACTGCACACCGAAGAACAACCGCATTACAATAAACCAGAACAAACACTCGCTGTTTATAATGATATATATATATATAGATATATAGATATATTTATAATATATATTAAGAAGAATATAGTAAGTAAGTTATAAATGTATCAACCTCCAATTATTATCTATAGGTTATTTTATTTTATTATTTTTATATTTTATATTTTTTTTTTTTCTATAAATAAAGAATATTAATATAGTTTTGATTTTCAAAAATGATATAATATATAGTATATATTATATAATATACTGATAAAATATATATATGATATAGTATATATATATAAAATATATATTATACTTTATATTTATACTAAAAGTTCTTTAAACAATAGATAAATAAATTTATAATATATATAAATTATATATATAGTGATGCAATAATTAAACATAATTATAAAATTATGATTTATTATATATTATGGTTTATTATTTAATCTATAACTATATATATATTAAAAATATCATATACTATATATTATATTATAATATATTGTAAAAATTTATGGTATTAATTTTATTATATAAAATTTTATATTATGATATTTATAGAGCTTTACCTTTTTATGTTAGGAGTGTGTGCTCCTTTGAGCTATATTTATTGCATTATGAAAGACGAACGATATAATCTGATCTTCGATTATTTCAACAGCATAGCAGGCACCAGAGTTGCCAAAAAAATTGCTTTTTTTTTTTGTTAAGGCGGCAAACCTTCTCCTAAATGGAAACTGAATAGAATTACCCATTAGATTGAGATACCGGCTAAAAGAATGGAACGAGGCGGAGTGAGTGTCTCTCGGCATCTCACCAAGGGGACCTGTAATACGGGGGACTTTCTTAAGTTGTCCACTAGTCGCCCCTTTATGTCCCTCATACCGTCGTGGCTTCGAGCCCCTTACAATAAATATTTAATTTTCTCTTCTTTTCTTTTAACATATAAATATAGTAGATAATATCCTACCTTTATTTATACTCAGCTATTCGTTATACGTCTGCACAGGCGCCGGAGGCACAGCGATGTCTCTCTGGGCACTATATATATCGAGTTATAGTGCAAAAGAATCTTATACTCGAAAAAAGTGAGAAATATTGTTACTGAGACAAAGTAGATTCCATGTTTAGCGTTTAGGTTGGAGTTTTACTATGCATTTCGGTGCGATCCACTCATAGGTTACGGTTGCGGCTTAAGTCTGCATTTACTGCCCTCTATACTGTTCAGGGCTATGACTATTTGTTAAATGTTATGACACACACTCACTATTAGTATATCAAAAAATCAAAGTTTCAAATAGGAGGAAAGACATTTGACCTCAAGATAGATTGGATGAATCTTTTTCTAACTCACTCACCTTATACCTTAAATTTGCTATTCTTCGATTTATATTGCAACGTGAAATGCATTTTCTAATTCTCATGCTCATGATATACGGTTTTTTTGCTATAATCTCATTATCAAATTATATTGAAATTTAAAGTTCCTACACATTTATGTAAATTCATTCTTTAAATAAAAATTAGTATAATTTTTACAATAATAGGCAACTTCTTGGCCCATTGTGTTAACTAATAATATTGATATAATAAAGTATATTAAAATAAAAAACAATCGGTATATCTGTTCGTATGTGTCCATACACTCTATTAACTTCTCTCTCTTGATAATATATATAATACCAATTAAATAGATTGGATGAGTAAACAGCAAATATCCTAAGATAATACAAAGAGAAAAACAAACAATATATGATAAGATTTTAAGTTTGTGATCTGAATAGATACTGACAAAAAATATTATTGATTATTCTGCTGCTGTATTTTATTCTATTGCATTTGTCTTTTTGAGAATAAACCAGACGAGATATCAATATCTTATTGAATTTCTAATCAAAGGATTTTTTTTTTTTTTTTTTTTTTTTTTTTTTTTTTTTTTTTTTTTGCCTGTGAGCAGAGTCTAGTAGGAAAAACGGAACAACACACATATACTATACTTTATTTTGATAAAGAAATTTATAAAAAAAAAAAAGTTACCAGTATGAATGATAAGAAAACGAACGCCAAACATGGCTAAAAACAACCAAGTGAAGAGCTAGATTTAGAATGAGAAGGAGGGATAGAAATTTCAGAGTTTGATACCTTGATAGCTAGGGGTAAGATAAAAATTAAAACTGAAAATGAAAGTTACTGGGTTGAGATCACCCAACCTTATCGTGTGAAGTGTGGTCACAAGAATTAACTTTGGAAAAGTTTGAAAGATTTTACAAGAAAACTCAACTGCAATGTAAATAATATATAACAAAAGAAATTTCAATATAAACACACACACACACACACACACACACACACACATATATATATATATATATATATATATATATATATATATATATATATATATATATATATATATATATATATATATATATATATATATATATGTGTGTGTATATATATATATATATATATATATATATATATATATATATATATATATATATATATATATATATATTACTCATATATGTATATATATATATATATATATATATATATATATATATATATATATATATATATATATATATATATATAAATGGTGGGGTTTTGGGGTTTAGAACTCGGAAATACAAGACGTCTAACGGTGAGTCTTCAACTCAAGCATACCAAATGCTAAATTCTTTACTTGAAGGTCAGTTTGTTGTAACACTTTTTGTCCTTTCCAAAGCTCTTTCATCCACTTTAGGACTATCTAAAATAGTTCAAAAAGCCAATTGTGATTTTGTAGAAGCATGTGACCACATTTGTAATCTTATAGCCGTTATGAATGAATGACGTTCAAATTCAGAATCTGTGTTTATAAGCACTTTTGAAGAAGTTACGTGCCTTGCTTCGAAATTTAATGTAACGATTTCGATCCCCCGAAGTGCTTCTCGCCAAATGAAAGTATCTGGTTTAAATAATATTGAACCTGAGCATTATTATAGACAAATGATGCTCATACCATTTTTGGCTAAATTTATTATTATAGAACTAGAAGAGCGATTTCAAAAACATAAGGACTTATTGTCCGTTCTTCAGAAATTTATATCACGATATTGTGCTGATAAGTTTACGTTTTCTGAACTCCAAATCTGTTGCAGATTTTAAGTCCAGGAAACTTGGAAACTGAATTTGAATTGTGGAGATAGAAATGGGATGACAAAAGTTGTGATGCAAGGCCTTGCGCTGCAATAGATGCATTGTCTAATTGTAATAATACTATCTTCCCAAATATATGGAAGCTACTACAAATATTAGCAACACTCCCTGTTTCAACAGCAACACCTGAAAGATCATTTTCAACATTAAGTTGTTTAAAAATGTACTTAAGAAACTCAATGGGACAAGATCGTTTGGCAGGTCTAGCTTTACTTAACATTCACAGGGAAATCGAAGTAGATCCCGATGCAGTAATTACACTTTTTGCAAAAAGTCCCAGGAGAGAAAATTTTGTACTATAAGGTAAATTTTATTTTTTTTTTTATTTTTCTCATATATATATATATATATATATATATATATATATATATTAGAGTAGTTGATATAATATATATATATATATATATATATATATATATTATATATATATATATATAGATATATATATTTTATTTTTATGTTTATATATATATATATATATATATATATATATATATATATATATATATATATATATATATATATATATATATATATATATATATATATATATATATATATATATATATATATATATATATATATATATATATATATATATATAACGGTAGATATAATTTCAAGAACCCCCCGAAATTTTTTCTTTCACCGAACGCCCTTGTATATATATATATATATATATATATATATATGGCTATATATATATATATAGTTATATATATATATATATATATATATATATATATATATATATATATATATATATATATATAGAGTATATATATATATATATATATATATATATAGCATAATAAAACCATACAACATTCATGATCATAAAAAAAAAAATAATTAAAAATCATGATTTTTTTTATAAAATCATAAAAAAAAATTAAATTAAATCATTTGATTTTTTCGGGTCATCCCTTGGTATAAACACAATTTTTTTTTATTTCACAGTTACCTACACCTTCCTGATTTTCCATTTTGATTTATATAAAATGAATAGATCACTTAAAATAATACTATATCGAACTTAAAAAAAGTTTGTTTACAAGTTCTATTTACGCGTGAAGTCACGAATCTGAAAATCAAAATCAAAAATCAAAAATCAAAAATAGATTTTTTAAAAAAAAAACCAACCTAAAAAAATATATATATATATATATATATATATATATATATATATATATATATATATATATATATATATATATATATATATATATATATATATATATATATATATATATATATATATATATATATATATATATATATATATATATATATATATATATATATATATATATATATATATATATATATATATATATATATATATATATATAAATAAACAAAAAAACACTTTAATAAAAATCAAAAATTGCCAAGTAAATATAACTGAAGCGCGAAAAAAGCGAATCTTTGTTTGGAATTCTTAACGTGTTTAGTTACTCTTTTAATTTTGCATACAAAGGAGGCTCTAACAAACTATCCTTGAAACGGCCGAATAAAACCTCTACTTTGCTATTATTATACGTTTAATATAATTCAATTTTCATATTATAAAAGCCCTATTAAGAGAAAGTTAGAAAATTGAAAGTATTTTGAGGTTAAAATTTGTAATAAACAAATCCTTAGGTCCCACTTGGCAATATGAAACTTTTATTAATGTTAATTTTAATAGCTATGCTGATTGTGAATCATTACGCAAGAATAATAAAATATCCTCAAACAGAAGATGAAATGATCAACGTGACAGACAAAGTTTCTGGAGAAAACAGAACAACCACGGAGCTGCCACCCCCAGGGGCAGTCGTCAGACCTAAATGTAGTCCTTGTACCGGGATGTGCGAAATTAATGACGAAGTAACCTGTGCCTGTAAAACAGATCTCAAGTGTTTATACGATTAAAGGAAGATCCTTGAAGTCCGGGAAGATCAATGAATATTGTAATCGTGATTGGGTGCTAAATAGTTTTTAATATACTGTATATATATATATATATATATATATATATATATATATATATATATATATATATATATATATATATATATATATATATATAATATATATTTTTATTTTTTACATATATAAAAATATGCATTAATATTCATATATATATTATATATATATATATATATATATATATATATATATATGTATATACCGAATATTGAAAATCCTTTTATGTTATATTATGACCACTGCACTTCACACAATGAGGTAGGATGATTCCAACTTCCAGTAACTTTCATTTCCAGTTTTAATTTGTATCCTCTCTTCTAGTTGCCTCGTTCTAAGTCTAGTCCTCATCATGGTTGTTTCAATTATGTTTGTCGGTCGTCATTCATACTGGTACTTTTTTTTTATATCAAATAACGTATCCTTGTGTTCTTTTTTTCCTCTCTTTCTGCTAGGTTCTGCTCGCCCCAGGCACACATTTTCTTATTTCCAAAATTCCAACAGTCTTTGGGATCCCTGAAAACGAATTATTCGAAAATGAGTCTTTATCAGTTCTTAAAAATTTTTCGTTAGAAATAAAATCAGATACTGATATCTCGTTGCATATTCTCAAAAGGATATATGGAATATAGAACAAAACACAGCGGCAGAATATTCAACAATAATTATTGCTATTATTATTTATTTATTTATTTATTTATTTATTTGCATCTGTGCAGGCTACAAACTTAAAATCTTACCAAATATATTGTTTTTTTTTTTTTTCATTTTCTTTACTTCTTTTTTACTGTTTACTCATCCAATCAATATGAAGGTCTAAAATCTAGGGTCCTATAATTTGCAGCTGATTTCTATTTCTTCCGCATTTCTTTGTTATTGTTATTTACCTTTTAACCTTTGCCTACGTTATGGAGAGAGATTATACACATACATACACACACACACACCTATAATTACATAGCTATGCTAATTTTGTATTTAAACAGAAAATTTATTTGAAAACAAAAGGACTTTAAAAATACATGGTATGTAAATACTTAAGTAAACATATATAAACGGGGAATGTGGTTTTGAATCATAATCCCAAAAGTTTAGTTGCCATTATCATTTTGTTGGCAAAGGGAGTATTTTACTGATTCTAAAAAAAATAATAAATATTAAAACATTATAGTTAAATTTTGCCGTTTTTATTTATAAAGTTTAAAATAAATATACAAAAAAGAACATATTTCCTACCAGTAAGATTTTTTTGAACAATTTTAAATTTGAAAAATGAAGATCATATTGATAATAATAATAATTTTGACTATTCTAATTGAAAATAGTAACTCTAACGTTTTAAGACGATACTCGGTACCCAGAGACCAAATGAGTAATACAAACCCCATAAATTCTGGATCAAGTGGGACAACCTCAGACCAACAAGGACCAAAAGTTACAACAGTTGTCAGGCCCTCCTGTACTCCTTGTCAAGGAAGATGCCAGTTCAATGATCAACAA
This sequence comes from Trachelipus rathkii, assembly GCA_015478945.1. Taxonomy (NCBI): domain Eukaryota; kingdom Metazoa; phylum Arthropoda; class Malacostraca; order Isopoda; family Trachelipodidae; genus Trachelipus; species Trachelipus rathkii. The sequence goes on along the minus strand of JABUQX010013149.1, from coordinate 58,068 downwards.
ACATGTGCTTGTAGAACTAACATTAGCTGCTTTTACCGAAATGGATGATCATTTTGTCAGTAAGAAATTTTAAAAGAAATGGGAAAGGGTTTAATTTTTTTTATGTGTGTGAGTGTGTGTGTATGTGAGTGTGTGTGTGTAGGTGTGTGTGTGTGCGTGAAGTTAAGCCCTTGAAAGAAAGTGATACATCCTCTTTTAGGCTGATTTTACGATGTTCTTTATTGTAATCTTTGTAATTCAAGATTAATATTCTTAACATCTACCCTCTTCTGGTTTTGTCATATCCCAGACAAACAGAAAAAACGTGAATCATGTTTATTGTTTTAATACTGTTAATAAATATATATATATATATATAATGTAGTAGGTTGATGGGGTTGGTCGAGGAGATGGAGTGAGATTCAGTCGCTATATGTTTACAAACACTATCTATGTGGTGGACGGATCTTGAATCTAACAACACTGTGTGAAATTCATCAATTTGGATGGTGAGGCGTGTGGTGGAAGACAGGGTGGTACTATCGGTTAGTTATGTAAATACTATATGTAATGGGATATATATCAATTGGTACGGAGAATGATAGGTGGGGCAGAGGAATGAGTGCGGAGTGGAGTAGTAGGTAAAGTTTTGTGTAATGGTATGATTTAATAGCTGAGCTGGTGTCAACATCAATATTCGTCATGTGGATTGTATGAGGTGTACTAAGGTCTTCAGTAGTGATAGGGCATTAGCAGTGAGCGGTAACTGTTCGTTTACCTGGTGGTGTTAATAGTAATATTACGGTAGGTGATGACTATTGGTCTGGAATAGGATGTATAAAATCTGAAGTGCAATGTTATTTAGATGAGAAGTCTTAATCTGGACGTGTTAGATGGTGAGAAAAATTGATTGAAATAGGATGAATCGTATTATGAAGTGTGTATATGCTTAAAGCGCAAAGAGGGATAAATGATGACATCGAATGAAAGACAGTATGTTGAGATGGTTTTGGTAATTGTGGAAAAGGATGGATGATAGTCGTTTGGGTAAGAGCGGATATATAGTGGTTGAGTGTGCTGGAAATCGAGCAGCCGGCTAGGAGACGGAAGAAAAAGTGGCCAGTGAAGCTAAGTAAACGGGATGGGCCGATGTGAGGATTGATAATTCTGAAGATTTGGGCGAAGTCAGAGAAGAGAGTGCACTAACTGGGAGTGACTTATGCGGTGGTTTTTGGTTTAGGGTGGGGTGTGGTTGTGGCCGACACGGACTGTTCTAGGAGGTGTATGACGAACTACCATCGTGAAGTGATGCCATACGGTTGGGAGGTTCGTCGGGGTCCTGTGGTGAACTGAAGAGGGTGGCATTTGTTTAGTTAGACTGAGACTTTTTACCGAATAGCGTATAAAGGGGGTGGTAAGGGCTGGCTTTCTTTGATTGTAATTGTCGTCATACATTGTTCTAACACTTGTTCTATTTCGGTGCGTTAGACACACCTTACGCCCAGTAAATGGAAGAAAGATGTGAAGATGATGATATATATACACTAGATATATACTATGTACTGATATTTAATATAGGTAGATTTATACGTAGTGGGGACGGATCGTATAAGATATACCTTATGATACGAATATATTAATATCTTATAGTATATACTATAGTATATATATCTAATAATTTATATATTATACGGTATATAAGATTGAGATGATATTGTATATACTATGGCTATATTTAGAGGAGGGTTGACATCCAGGCAATCAATTAATCAGTAAAAAAAATGTACTCGTTTTATTCAATCAAGCTTTATTAGGGGTTATAAATACATTGGCATGGGAGGTTGGGGGTAACTAACATATATCTAAGCCATAACCTGACGGTAAGTACTTAGAGAGCATCCACTACCTAACCTCAAAACACATATTGCCGTAACCTAATTTTTTCCAAACAGAGTACCAATCCTCTTAAAAATTCGCATATATATACGGTTAGGTTAGAGCTAGTATATAGTGAAAATATATACTTATTACTATTGTATATATAATAATCTTTGAACTAACGTATAACTCATTGATATATATGTGGTAATATATTTTATTAGTATGTATGACGGTATAATATACATTAATTAATATACTTAATAATATAATATAATTAATACCGTATATATATATATATAATACATACTATTATATATATATATACTATATATTATATTATACTTATAGTTTATGGTGAATAGTATAGTAACAGGATATATAATTATCTTTGGTACATTTATAACTACACTTATATATATAATATATATATACATTATATATATATGATAGTAATCCGTAGTCAAAAATAAGGGTCTAGTAAAAACAAGAAACTCATGAATTTCTAATTAAGTTTATTAATATTTTTCTGGGGTGCTATGTGTTTTTAACTTGGTTTGTAAGCGGTTTTTTGCTTTAATTCTAGGTTTCATTATTAATTGCTAATAGGTTTAACTTTTTTTAGTTTTATTTTGGAATTTAGCTTCTTTTCATATTATTATATATTTTATTATATTAGTATATTTTATATATACCTTATGTGTGATTGAAGCGCTTTGGATACTCTGTAATCTAGAATATCATAATATCAAGTGTGTATTAGTATATAGTATTAGGGTAACGGATATATATAATATATATTATTATATATTATATATAATTTCTAATAACTTTAAATTTTATATATATATATGATATATATATATTTATAATATAATAAAATATATATATATAATATGATATATAAAACTACTTATTATTATCATATATTAGTGTCATTTATATATCTAGTATTGAATTAACGAGGGAAATAAAATAAAATAATCTATCATTGAATGCAATGTCAAATACGATGAGATATTATTTTAGGGTGGAAGATTATTATTCCTGCTTTCCTAAGCGAAGCAATAAATGAAATGATTGATAATTCCCTCGTTTATATTGGTGTAGTCTATGAGAACACTCATGATTACTAATCAATCCTGTTAGTTCTGTCGACATTGGAGAATGATGTTTTGCCTTATAAGAGTAAAGACAATAATCTTTCTATAGTGGCACGTGGTGAGCGAGATGATGTTAAAATCGTTAAACATATTCAATATTGACTGTATAGATCAACTTTATTTACAAAAGTCGTAAGTTTTTTAATATACATCGATGGAGTCATTTTACTAAAATTGGTTATGTTTGGATCTGGGTGACTTCGCGAACTTTGACTTTCGAATGTAACCGGTAGTATTTACATAAATCAGAATCAAAATAAAGGAATGCAATTTAAAGGGTTGTTAATACTTGACAATGATTGCGGTCACACCACGCACGGAACACTACCATGAGTTCTTTCTTCAAAAATACTGAAGTAGTTTCATCTTATGTTTGTCCGATCTAATACAAAATCTGATATCACTATTCATTCAGGATTTATTATTATTACTGCATAAAAATCTTTTAAAACAAACTATAACATTTTCAAGTATGATTAAGTTCAATGCTGTCTGTCACTAGTGATGGAGACTTCAATGTTGTACATAATTGAAGTGTAAAGGATATTAAAGTTGAAATAAAATTAAAGCTTATAAGCCTATTGCTCACTCGTGAATTACACGAATTCTTTGTAAAGATATTGAGGCTTAGAAGAATCGCTTAACTATATCCTGACTGCCCCCCCTATACTCCCTAAAATTTTCAACAAGTTGACGTTTAAACTTATCGCTACATCGTCAAAAATCCATTGTAACTTTGCCATCCGGCACTTGGTCCTCTCTAACTCACCTCGTACTATTAGCATTTGATGCCCACATTTTGCTTCTGTCTTCCTAAATTTCTTTTGCGTAATGACCTAACCAGATAGTATTTTCTGGCGAGTTGAGTGACATCGAACCCTTAAATACGCATGCTCTGAGGATGTGGACGTTGTTCAATAGTGATTGGACCATTAAGTTTCTAATTGTTTGGAACTTAGCAGAGCTCTTGAATGCTCCGAACTAACATAGTGGTTTAGCAATGGCCGGTCTAGGATATTGATGGACACTTGAACATTTAACTAAATACTTTTCATTCTTGTGCTGTTGTATTATCATGTCGTTGTTCAGTAAAAGAGTCATTATTTATTTCAGCTTTGGTAGTATTGCCCTCGCATAGAGATTCTCCTTTTTGTGCTTCAACAGTCATTTGACGACCTATGAACTTTCCACAAACTACAAATATGTTTTTTCTCGTTTTCAATTAATATTTCCCTTACATTTGTCTTTTATTCGATTATTCATTTTTTATAATATACTAAAATTAAAATAAGAAGAGCACGTTAAATGCATTAATTAAAAATGTTGATAGTTTTAAAAATATCCGAGGGGGAGGGGGTTCAGATCCCTTAAACCCCAAATATGTTTTCTATACATTTTGTCATATATTATTCTGGTATCTATCATATAAATAATATACTAACTTATATCTATACTATATATATATATACATAATATATATATATACGATATATATTAATATAATATAATGTATAGATATATATATTAGATATTATATAGTATATATATAATATATATATCATATATAAATATAATAATAATAATAATAATAATAATAATAATTAATAATAATAATATAATAATAATATAAAGATAAATAAAACATACTTATATAGCGTGTACCTTCCCGAAAATATTATTTTTATGCATTCTGATTTTCATGACGGTTCTATATTCTTGCATGCTATATGGCGATTAACGTATAACGGTTGTTGCCCTGTGTGTTTTCATTACAAAAGATGCAAGACATATTTTCTGCTGCTCCCTTTTCTTTCTTCAAGTTCATCAATAACCATATCGTTTAGAAAGACGCAAGTCAACGTTTTACTAATTTGCTTAATATCTCTTAACAGCCTAATATCTTTTATCTATTTCTTGATGCTCTTACCCAGATTGAAGTTGTTTTTTAACTTGTTGAATTGATGTGAAATACAGCTGCAGATTTGACAAAGAGTAGGTTTTGGCAGAAGTAATTGATGTTTTCATTTCTTGTAACTATCATATTTGTTAGGAAAAAATAATTTCATATTTGTTAGGTAGAATCACTCCAAATGTGGATGGCGAAGTGCTCTTCTTGATATTGAGCCACTTGGGAACTTATTTGATCACTGTAATACACATTATCCACGTGCAAAGTATTACCCTTCGATCCAGCTTCATTATTACACCGATCGCTGAGAATGACACATAGAAGATGAGTCAGGGGTTACTGGGCGTTTTTGATAAGTGAGGCGTTGAAGTGGTGGCTTATAGAATGCACTTAGGAGGGATCTTAAATTTTTCATAGAAATTTTAACGAATTCAGTAACACACCACATTTATTAGATGTATAGATCAAATAAAATGAACCCTCTTAAAATTTTTCTATTCTATTATTCTTTGTGAGGTGTAATTTTGGAGAGACCAAAAGCCAGGTGAAATACTCTTCAGAGCAAGAACGTTTTGGTGCGCAAGTGTTCAGTAATATACGGTGACATTCAGTTGCGGCATTTCTAATGAAATTTACACACAATCTATGGAAACCAATACCTCTTATTTGATGAGAGAGGTGGAGGAGACGGAGGAGTGAGAGACGGTAGTGAAGACGAGATCGAGAGAGCAGGAGAGAGAGAGAGAAGATGCAGAAGAGAGAGAGAGAGAGAGCAGAGAGAGAAAGAGAAGAGAAGAGGGAGAGAGGATCTAGAGAGGACGTCTTAATGTTAAAAAGAATTTGTAAGGTGTGAATCGCAGTTCCAGAGATCGTGCTGGATCCAGCAAAACTTTAAAGTAACTCATTTACGAATAACACCGGAGCTTTCGACTTGCTTGATAGTAGGCAGGTCATATATACGGATCTATGACTATATATATTTAGTTACAACACTTAGTATTATAGTATATATACTCACTAAGCAACTATAATATGTATATATGATATATTATATCTAATGGTTAAGGGCTGATATGTAGTAATTATATTAGTCTTGCGTATTTATATATAATATACTATATATATATATAACTAAATCAACTTATATATATATATGAATATAAGTATATATTTATTTAAATATGATATATTATATATATATAATGAGTTTGGTTTGGAATCTCATGAGTATATATATATAGTGACGATTAATATATGAATATATTTGTTATATACTTATTATATAAATATATTACATATAATCATACTACAACACTTTCTATTGTAAGAGATAATGCAAATAATATAGTTTTGGCATTAGAAAAATCTGATAAGTAAATGAATATATATATAGTATATATATAGTATAATATATATATATTATAGTGTATATGCACTTATATATAAGACTATGATAGGTATATCTATATAATAATATTATATATTATTTAATATATAATCTTACTATATATTATATATATATCTATAGTTCATCGATAGTTCATCTATATGGAGTCGTATAGTTATAAGTTATAGTACTCGGATTCTTGATACTAGTAACACATCGATAGTGGTATTGTGGAGCTGAGATCTGTAGATTACTATAGAACATATATCTGATATTGGATGTAATAGGCTAGAGGTATATATTATCTATTGAATCTAGAAACTCGATGTGGTGGAGTATATATATATCGTGAATTACGTTTAAGATTTATATTTAGTAATAATAATCTCATTCAAATGTGGTTTGCGGGATGCGTGATCTAAGTTATCAAACTTACTATGTGGTAATGAACTGGATCTTGATTTACTTACAACTTCATTGTTGGAGTGGAGTCGGAATTCTATTAGATAATCTACAACTACTGCCATGGTATTGAGTTGAAGTAGTCGACGATCTTGATCTATATAAACACTGCGATGTGGTTGAGCGATCGCTTGAATTACTAGAATCATCTCGATATTGGTGGGGCGGTATTTCTTGATCTAAAGACATCATCAGTACTAGTGGTTGAGTATCGGATTCGTAATAATATTAGAACACATTCTAGAATGTTGCGATTTATTGCGAGATCTGTGATAATTTCTAAGTACACATCCATGTGGTAGAGCGATCTTGATATAGATTATTAGACTTAATCAACTATACTATGTGTCAGATTACATCGGTATGGACCATTGAACTCTTACAAGATCACTCACCATGTGGTGAAGTGACTTCTTAGTAATCTAGAACATTCATCGATTGATGTCGATGTGGCACTGGATCTTTGAATTCCATATATAAAAAACACGCCTGATGTGGTGGGCGAATCGGTGATTATAATATATTATATAATATATAATACTATAATAGTAAAATATTATAAATAATATCATTATAAGGAATATATATCATTATATTATATACTTATATACATTATATTTATATATATACGTATAGTATATATATATAATATATATATATATTATGTATATATATATTAAGATCTATGATTTTTTTAATACAACTTAATATAATGATATAATATATAATTATATTAGTTATAATATATAGTATATATATATATTATATACTAGTATGTATTTAATATATATAATATATATACTATATATTAATAATAAATATATATATAATATATATTTATATATATATCATATATTATAATAATATAAGCTTATATATATATATATATATTATATAATATATATATACTATATTATTATATATTATATAATATAATATATATATATTTATTATATATAATACATATTATATATTATATACTAATATATATATATTATCAACGTATCTTAAATAAGTATATGATATATGATATATCATATATGATATATATATATAGAACTAGTATATATATTATCATATATAGTGTATATATATATATAGTATATATATATATAATATTATATATTACTATATATATATCACTTAATCATATATACTGTTCGAATAGTATTCATGTATATATATATGATAGTATTAGCTTAATCAATTTTCACTTAGCACTAATATGATATATATATATTATACTGATAAAAATTATATATATTTATATATCATATAATATACAGTTATAGTTATATATATATACTATACTTATATACTATTTACTATATATACTATACTATATATATATAATTTTATATATATGTATAATATATATATATAATATATATATAGATATATGTCTATTATAAGAAGATACTATATATACGTATATATATAATATAATCATTAATAATATTTAATATGAGGGACCGTCGCGAGCTTGAGAATATGAACATTCTCTACAGGAGGAAATGAGAAGAACAAGAAAAGGGTTGGAAAGAGACTGAAGAAGGATGAAAACTCTAGGGAGAGTTTTTAGTTGTTTAGAAGTGAAGAAGAAATTTTAACACCAAACTGAGATAATCATTTTAAAAAATATTTTATTGGATCAATTATTTCGAAATTAAAATCAAACAGAAAAATTAGAGCGTCAAAATTATATGATTTAAGAACCTTTAGAGGTGAGGCAAGCAATGGTGCTATTCCAGTCTCATAATAAATGGATTTTCACTAAATAATCTGTGAAGGAAGAAATTTCTGAAATAGTCTTTTAAATTTAATTTTGGGATTAAAAAATCATTCTCCGATTTCTAGGTGATATTTGGCCGAAAATGGATAAAGTATTCAGCCAAGTAGAAAGGGAAGAAAAAAGAATTTTCCAATTGGCATAATAAAATAATGAACAGAAAAAAAGAATTTTCATTGCAATTTTCGTCGCGGTCAGAACATATGAAGATCTTCGCATGTGTTAGGGCGACAGGGCTAGCAACCCCGGTCCTATTCCTTTTGCTTGCATTACTCTTGGAACAGCGTTGGTATCTTATGCGCCTAGAAGCAAGCTCCTCGAAGAGCTCTAAGGAAAGGGGAGTTTTGAGGCTAATGGTGAAGATGGATAGTTCTACTGAAGGCGCGGAAAACCAATACTGAAGTGTTATACAATTAACTCGATGGACTGCGATCCCAAATACGTTGCGCGCGGAATGCTTTCCTGAGTAATCTAGGGTTGTGAGTTTTGGCAGAAGGAGAAGACCGCTGGACAACCTGACAGGGCGAAAGGCTCTTCTGGACGTTTTATAGATTAAATAATATACTATATATATGTATATATATATATAATATATTATATATATATATATAAACTTATTATATTATATATTATATTATATATATTTAGTACATCAGTATAATATATAATAATATAATATATATACTATATATATATCTATAATAATATATATTATATATATATATATATATATATATATAATATATATATACAATTATAATATATATTATATATATATATATACTATATATATAGTTATATATAATATATATATATATAGGTATATATAATATATATATATATATATATATATATATATTATATATCTATATATATACTATATAAGTATATATAATATTATATATATATTTATATGTATATATTTAATATATATATATATGTTATATATATATATATTATATAATATATAGTAGTGAGTATATATATATATATATATATCTATATATAAGTATAGTATATATATATATATATTATATATATAATATATATATACTATATATATATATATATATATATAATATATATATATATAATATAAATAATATACAGTATATATAATGATAATATATATATATATATATAATATATAATATATATATATAACTATTATTATATATATATATTATATATATATTAATATATATATATATATATAATATATATATTATATATATATAGTATATAATATGTATAACATTTATGTATATGAGTATAGTATATAGTCTATAGTAGTTTATACGTTCGCGTCTGCTGGTTGTAGTGGGTTATACTATATAATTTTATAAGGATGTCGATATACTTGGACGAGGAATACAATATAGAGTATTATTAAGTTGGCATGTGCGGGTATGTTCTAATGCACGATGTATAGATATATAACCATCATAATCTGTAGTTCTGTGATCAAGAAGTATAAATATGCTGAATAATTAGTGATTTACATATATATATAATATATATTATATATATACTAATATAATATTTGAATTTTTTATTATATATAAAAATATATATTTAATATATTATTATGGATATATTATCATAAAATTATAAATATATACATCAGCTATCATAGTATATTTCATATATTAATATAATATATATATATATAATATAATATTTGCAATCACGATGAAACCGATTGTTATTTGCAACTTGAAAAGAGCTATAATGATTTTTAAATAAATAAATTTATTAAAATACATTAAAATAAATATAAAATTAAAAGACGAATATTAAAATATCGCAATATTTTAGTATTAGTAATATATGCGATCATGTATAGAGTACTATAGTTTATATATATATAGTTATATATATATGATACTATGCGAGGGTCTCGGATGCAGTCTCATACAGCAAGGGTATAGTCATATATATATATAAATATATTATATATGATATATAAATGATATATTATATATATATATATATATTTATATATATAATGTAGCTATTACTATAGTAAAAGATATATATAATACTATATATAATATATATATAATATAGTAAATATATATTAGTAGTAATGATAATAAGTACTATACTATATATTATATATCCGTATATTATTATTATAATTAATAGTTTATATATATTACCTATATAAATATACTAACTATATATATATATATATATATAATAAATAACGGGTGACATATATAATAATATATATATATTATATATATAATCCTTGGTATTTATTATAATAAATAAATTCATAGATTAAACATTATAATAAACTATATAATATATATATATTATATAATTATATATTATAATTCCGGTATATATGATTATATATTATATTATTATATATTATATCTATATATAATATACTATAGTAATATTATATTGCATAAATTATATTGAGAGGAGAAAACCCTTGGATTCTATTTTATTAATGCTTTATTATCACAGACATATCCTTAATTTACAACAGTAGACAAAATGTAAAGACAATTTACATAAAAATAAATTGTTAAAAGAGAGCTTGCTTTCGTCCCGGCAACGCCGGGACCTTCAGGCTACAGGAAAGGGGAATTTCTTTCTGCCTCCGATGCAGTGTGAAATGTGTTTTATTTGGTCTGCTATTATTTGTTTCATGGTGGTTCTGTTGAAATATTCTTGACGTTTTTCAGATATTCCGTTTTGCAATGTAATCTATTTTTATACTTCAGCCTGAGTGATTGTTGTAGTTATTTACTAGTTATAAATGCAAATGGATTTCCCTAAATTGGCGATGTTTCGTATGAGTGACCATTTCTAAAATAGTTTGTTATATTGTTAATATTGGATTGTATCGGTGTTGTATACCGTCTGTGACTGTTAAAAAGACTGAATTGACTTCTGTGTGTAGATCATTGTAGTGTTGCGTATTTCTTCTATAGTTAGATAGACAATTTACTATGTTATGTATTTATTAACAAGTATTCGCAGGGAACTATGATATAAACAGTTTGGGGATATTTTCTTTTTCTTTGGGGGTTTGAGAATCGTTTTTAAGGTGATGTTCTTTGATGGAATGAGGGTAATGTTTTTTGGTAATTTGTTTTTAATAGAATATGTTTTTAGTATATTTTTAGCATATTTGTAAAAAGGAGGTGCTGTTATTTTTCGGGGGAATAGTGCTATAATATTTCTTTTTTGCTTTGATAAATGCTTTTGTGATGAAAAACGTAGGATAGTAAAGTGATTTGAATGTGTTATGGTATGAATTTGTGTTTGCTGATAGCTAAAAAGTGGACGGGGAACAGAATACGAAAGTGCACGGAAGAACATAGCGAAGACCCGAAACTGACTATAGGGATTGTATTAGGGCGGATGATTAGTATGAGATCTGGTATAGTTTCGGTGGCAAGAAGTCGGGTTTTTCATATACTTATACGTAGATTATAATTATTGTTTTCCATGTAACCAGGGTATCGAGGAAAGGGATGGAGTTATTGGAAGGCCAATTTTAATTCAGATTACTTGGACTTTGAAGGATGAGGAGTTACTGTGGTTTAAAAACGTCGTTTAAGGAATTTGTGATATGTGTGGTAGGGACGACAAAATGTCGTCTACGTATTGATCCATACCTAGTTGGTGTTAATAAGAGGGTGGGGGTCAAAATATGATGAGAATCGTTTAACCATCCATATATATAATATTATAGGTAATAATTGATATATATTATATATATAATATAATATATATGTAATATACTGTATATATAGTAATAATATATATATATTATATATATATGATATATAACACTATATTATATATGAGCCTACTATAATAATGTTTGGGTCTATCATTTTCAATGGATAACACAGACCCTTGGTTGCAGTTTTTGGAACAATTATTTAACTGGGAAAACGCCACTCAAAGAAAAGTCACATGTAATATAGAGGAATTAAAACGGTTTTTAACTCGTCACGCATTTTCCAATTCGTTAAAATGTCTAATTCCTACCCCTAAATCTTCATATTGCGTTAAATAGATAAAGCAACAATCATAATGTGTAGTGTACACGAATTCTGATAAAGGTAACTCAGGATAGTTATAGTTAGAGTAAGACAGTTTACCCTATCAAGAAAAGATCTATGCCCATATAAATGACAGATCATACTGTTATTATTCCCCCCTCTCACATAAAGCAGCGCCACGTTATAAAAATGCTCAAAAATCATTTAATACTTCATTGACAAACTATATACTAAATAGAGCATAAACAGTTTACATACCGAAATCTTAAAGAATATAGAATTCCCCCGTCACAATTCTACGGATACTAATATACAATAATAACAACCACTTCGTCCCATTAATCAAAACATAAATAAGCGTAAGCCTACAATTAATCATCTTGATTTGGCACAACAATTAAAGACCTCTTTAATATAGGTAAATTTCTAACGTTCTCACTTAAACAACTTCAGAAGATTTATCACAAGAACAAGAACCAAACATCTCGCCCCCCCTCCCACACAACATTTCTAGTTTTTGATGCGATTCACCTACTACAGTCGTTCTCTGTTCCATATATCCTGAACCTACCTTCGAGACAATTTATTAACAGAAAAACAAATTTAAATTTGGCATTGCCGTTTCACATAATCAAAACAGCTTCATTAATTCTCGCTACAGATAACTTTTGTCCATTTTCCAACGGAGAATATTACAAGCAAACCTTTCTTGACTGAGTATGGGATCCCACTATCTCCATGACTCAGTAAATATATAATATGGAAGGTTAACAAGTTACTATCAAATCATTTATCACACCCCAGCGTCAACTGTTATTAAACAAGCAGGTGATGCCGATTCAGCATACGTGAGACGACATATAAATTCATTGTCATCCCTACCGACACAATACCAATCTTGAATGACGTTCTAACCACAATTCCAGACTTCCATCTCATATCTCTTACAGTACTCGATATAACAATAGAATTGCCTTCCAATAACCTACGAACTCACATCTCTTGTCCTCAGATACGTTTGGTTCACATGGAACAGCAATGAATTGACAATTTACTACTGAGTAATGAGGGAAGGCCGAGAAATTTGCAACCAAAACTAATGAGTAACACCGGTTTCTAAGTCATCCCTAATACAAAATAATCATTTTGGTCTTCACTTTTGCTCCTTGCTTCGTATCTTGTTCCCTCTCCACTTTTAGGCACATAGCAACAAAAATTCATCCATAGCACACATTCAAATCCAACTTTACTATACGCTCGAGTTTTCGTTCAATCAAACCAAGAATTACAAAGGAAAGCAAAAAAGAAGTATTCATATTGAGCACTCATGTTCAGCGCCTACCGATTAAAGTAACAGCAACCTGTACGCGTCCTTTGAGCCAATTCTGCAAGGATCTACCGATTTATTATGTCTTTAACAACAAATAGTACCAAAAGAACATTACCTCATTCCATCAAATGAACCTCATCTTAAAAACATTTCTGCGAAACCCTCAAGACAAAAAGAAAAATCTCTCACCTCCACAATAGAGCAGGGTTTAGTAGTATCATATCCCCTGCAATACTTGTAAATAAAACATACATGCGGTTGAGACATTACAGAATCTCCATCACTAGAAGAAGAGTACCCCAACATCACATAATGATCTACACACAGGATAGTACAACAGGCTTTAACAAGTCATAAGCTATCACAACCATCATATCAATATTAACAATATAAAAAACATAAAATGCATCAGCTATTTATTTAATGGTTCTCATGAAGGATCTATACCTCACTGCGAATTTACGATAATAGTAATCAACTACTAACAAGCATCCGGTGAGGTTTAAAAATCGATTTACATTCCAAAACGAATATTATGAGACGTCAAATATTTCAACAACGATGAAAAAAATAGCGAGACCAACTAAAAATACATTTTCACTTGATGAAAGAGCAAGAAAGGAAATCCGTTCCTAGCCTGAACAGGTCCCGCGTGCCGGGACGAAAGGTCTAGCTCTTCCTTTTTTAATTTTTTTATTATGTAAAGTGTATTTGTTTTTAATTTGTGTACTTTTTAAAGCTAATGATATGTTCGTATAATAAGTATAATCATCTAAGGGCTTTCTCTCTAATGTAAATATATCACTATGCCAAAGTGCTCTTAAATATATATATAATATAGTATATATATATATTATATATATATAGTATATATATATATATATATATATATAATATATATATGTATATATTTATATATGATAGATATATATATATATATATATATATATATAACATAGAAATAAAACTTATCAAATACTGCACAGTAATTGTAAAATAAACTTAAGCGAACCATGAAGAGATATATTAGACATAGGATTACGAAAAACATAATCTTTATATAAAGCAATAAAATATTGTCCACGCTACTAAACAATCATGCTGATCACCAATGCTGGCCTGATTCGATAAATGGGGGCCCCGGCAAACAAGAACTCTCTATGCATCCTGAATCATCAGTTGTAAACAGTCTATAATGCGAAGGAAAATTTATATAATCTGCAATGGTTGACGCTTGGAAACTGTGATTTCACGGGTTTCAGGATAAAAGTTAATTTCTAATTATATTTTAACAAGCTTTATGTAATTCTAACTTTTTTTGATTTCTTATCATTTATTTATTATTTATCTTTTTGACAATTTGAATTTCATTCCATGTTTTATTTTTAGTATATAATATATATCACTCTATTTTTTATTATTTATTATAATTATTATCTATTATTTATAATATATTATTATCTATTATTATATATATTATTATTATTATATTATTATTATAAATTATTAATGATTATTATTCTTATTTATTAATTATTATTTTTATTATTATTATTATTATTAACTTCGATTGTTTCTATTGAAATTACATCTCTTAGTGGATATCAGCCATTCAATATTATACTACTATCATACATATCATAATATTTATTCAATTAATAAAACTATATATATATATAATATATATATATAATAATATATAATATATAATATATAATATATTATATATAAGTTTGTATATTAGTATATAATATATTATATATATATAAATATATATATATATATATATATATATATTATATAAAAATCCTTCAGTAAACATTTTAAGGAATAACAATTTTTTTTGTCATGCCGGACTTGAGAAATCTGCAGATTACGTATTAAACTTTGGATTGAGGTGCTTTTATGTCAAATTCTTGTTCAGACTGGAAATATATATACATCGACATTGTTTACTTTTCTTTTGATTGGTCAAAATAATCTCTTAAGATTTGTAGCTGTTTATACAAAATGTTCTTCTATTAGACATTTCTATTTTGTGTTGTTAACATGGCGTCTCTCTTTAAACTCAAGTTTGTATCTGAAATTATCTCTCACAGTACTACGCATCCTAGTAATGATGTGGCTTTAATAATACGTTGCAAAAGGAATGGCGGTCGCTACATAACTTGCGCTCCAAATTGTAATGCAAATAATAAGACTTCAATCGTGTTCTTGTTGGAAAGGAAATTTGGCAAAAACTATGGTATGTATCATCAGATTTAACGAATCAGTGAGGAGTATCTATCAGAGGTGGCGAAGAATGGGATACTGATAGACTAACTCTGGTATTCATGTTATATAACAACATGAAAGCTGTAGATATACGTCATTGGTGGAGGCGATCTCCCCATGGAATATTCAGACCTCACGTATGGGTTTCACCATTCGGTACCACAATAATCTTACAGCCATATTTAAAATGAGAGAGTAGCTAACAGCACACCTTGCTGAAATTGATAAATTCGACAACTTAATAAATATAGCTCATGTCTTAATCTATATAATGTACGAAAAAGTCTGATGTCTACCTTATAATAGCTATTTTACTCATGTTTTAACTAAAATTATCATTCAGAAATTTACTAAACTTTGAAAAGAAGAAATGACAACTACTGAGTTAACATACAGCGATTAATGGGCAAAGATACCAGGCAACATTTATACTTATATCACATGAGAACGAGTCGGAAGTTTAGAAAACTATATCAAATTTCATCAGATTATTTTAAATTCTAGGATGGATATGTTATCTTTTCAGGTAATATACCAGCAATAATAATATATATATATATATATATATATATGCATAATATATATATATACTATTATCACTCATATGTATAATAATAATAATAATAATAATAATAATAATATGCTCTGCTAATAATATCATTCTCTATATATATATATATATATATATATATATATACTATATATATATATATATATATATATATATATATATATATATATATATATATATATATATATATATATATATATATATATATATATATATAGTTTATATATATACTGCCTTTCTCTCTGCCATAATTTAATAATTAAATATAATTTTCAATAGGATTGTTTACATAAAGTGTTAGCACTTATGCTATAAATGTTTTAAAATGGAAACTTTCGCTTCATTTTCCAGATAATCCGATGTTCCTTGTGCGATATTTCATAAAATGAAGTTATTTTCACGTAAAGTTTATACTGAATATTTGATCAAATGTGACTTTAATCGCTTAATCAGTGGATCATGGCTAAGGAGGATGGGGTGGTGGTGTGGCTGATTATAGTTTTTTTTATCTATTGATTTATTGATATTTTTAATAAAAATTAATAAAAATTTAGTAAAACATAATAGGTTTTTAATAATTTTGTTATGTCCCTACAAAGAACTTACTTTTATGTTACGTTAGGAAAATAATAAAGTTTGAATATGACTTTAATCACTTGATCGATAGATCACAGATGATAGGGAAGGGATAGAGTTTGTGGTTGAGTAGAGTTTGATCTATTTATTTATTGATTAATTGATTAATGTTTTTAATAATTTTGTTATGTTCATACAAAGAACTTATTTTTATGTAGTGTTTATACATAGAACTTGTTTTTACATTAAATTTACACAAAATACTTGATCAAATATGACTTAAAGCAGGTTAGCAATAGCGCTTAGCATGATTGGATAGGGTTGGGAATGGGGGGGTTTGTGGTACTGCTTTACTGTTTTGGGGTCAATAAAGTACATATTATTAGTAAAAATTTAAAAAAAATTAGTAAAAAAATAAAATGTTTAAAAATTTTTTTAATAATGAATCAGATTTTCTAAAAATAAAGATATTTTTAAAATAAATAAAATTTATGAAATAATATAAAAGTAACATACAAATAAAGCGTGAAATAAATAAAAACTTTAAACAAAAGAAAATATAATAGTTGAGGTTTACAAAAGAAAATGATTTGAATATTAAATGTGAAAATATTAATATCTCAGATTAAAGGAAAATGATATACTCAAAATATTATAATTAATGCTCAAAGTTTAGAAAACGGGTTATATGTAAAAAATATATATGTAAATGTGTCTGCTTGAAAAGAAAATGAAGCAAACAAATTACTAAAGTCATAGTTTAAAGGAAAGTATATTTATTTATTTATTTATTTATTAAAAATGCATGATTGAAGCTTAGAATGCGCAATATAATGCATTACGTAATAGAGTAATAAGACCCCATTCAAGGGGGTGGGGTGGGTGAGCAGGTTACTGTTAAGAACTTGAAACCTATATAATCGAGTTCTATGAGTTCGTAAACACATAGAAGGACATCATATTTGGCCCATTATATGATTTTTTCAAGATTTCAACTTTGGCTCTAGCATCTGTACCGACTCATTGCACAGTATCATGAACCTTCGCAGTTTCTGACTTCTTCTCTTTCTTTCTTTATCCTTCCTCCTTTTTCCTCTGCTAAGCAGTCATTATGGTTTGATGTAACATACATTATGCATTATGCACCGAACTATTCTATCTCAGCTCTTACTCCACCTCCATTTTAAGTCTGCTGCGGAGTAGGACCTACTTCATCTCGGACCCCGACTCCTTCCTCTGCTATGCACTCTATACTCTATTTCTTCTTTTTTCTTAGGGAACCCCTCCAGGGAGGTCTCAGACATCCTTGGGAATTTGAAACCTTGAAAGCTAAGTTCTATGGGTCCGCAAACATAGGGAAAGACACCTCACTTGGTATATTATAAGTTTAAAGCCTTATTTCAACTCTGGCTCTGGCAGCGGCTCCGGTGCAGAGCTCCGCATCATGGGGCTTTTCAGTCTACGACTTCTTCCTAATCTTCCTTCATCCATTCTCCATCTTCTTCTCTTATGCATTCTGCTTTTTTTCTTTTGTGGCCCCCATCCTGGGAGTCCTCAAACACCCTTAATGGTTCTGAAACCCATAAACATATGGAAAGACACCACACTCTGTCTATTATATGATTATTTCAAGATGCATCTCCCGCATCGGATCCTGATACGTCTTATTGTTCAGGCTTAGGAGTCAACTCAGGATCCGAGCTCTTCTCTGACCCCGAATCCTTGGCCGAAGTTTGTCGGCAGCTTATTTTCCCCATATCCACTGCCATATTTAAGTTTAGATCCTCAGCACCTCCCTAAGGGTGACGCAGCAGCATGATATTTCGGGCCTGGGAAGCCATTACATCCAATAGAAGGGATGTCAAGTTTGAAAGTGATCCGATAATTATAACCCTCTTAAATAATAACAATAATAATAATAATAGTTATATATTTATATATCGTGTAATATATATATATATATATATATATATATATAGTATATATATAGTATATATTGCTTATTTTATATATTTTATATATTATACTATATATATGATATATATATATAGCTATAGTAGCTAATTATATATATATTATATATATTAATATATATATAGCTGAAACAGTTTGCTAACTAAACTTAACCACATAGCTAGCTTAGTCCTATCGCTAGTCTCAATACTAGCATAAGCTAAAGAACCTAACCTCAAGTTACCAAAACTAACACATCAACTAACCTATCCGATCTTAGTTCACTTAAACTTAAGATAAAATGACATTAAAAACTTTGAGATATACAGCTTCCCTTCTAAAATAACCTACCTAACATAACCTAAATGAACATAAACAATAAACTAACTTGTTATAAACAACTGATATAATTAATCTGAACCTACCTATCCAGACCTAGACCTAACTTGCTTAACACAGACTAACATTGAGTTGAAATCAATATGATTTAGGCGCGTTCATGCAGACTACGATATAACTTCCCTTTAAAATATATAAACATTTTAATATTATTTTATTATTAAAAAAATCTCATATCTACTCCCTTTTTTAAAACATACTTCCTATCAGATGCAAACAAGCACAAATAAACAAAGAATCAATAAGCTCTAGAGTGGAAATTATATATATAGTAGAATATATATTATATAATATATATATTTAATATATATATATTTATATATATATACTAACTATATATATATATATATCATATATATATATATATATTTATATTATTATATATATATATATATATATAATATATATATATATTATATAATATATTATATATATATATATATATATATATATATATATATATATATATATATATATATATATATATATATATATATATATATATATTTATATATATATTTTATATTTTATGTAATAATAATATATAATATATATACTGTAATATATAAATACTATATATAATATATATTATATATATTATAATTATATTATATATTTAATATACTAATATATATATATATATATATAATATATATAATATATATATTTTGACTTCTATTCTCAGGCTAATAACACATGTTCTTAGAAAACTCTGTTAGATTTTATTCTCTAAAACACGAAAATGGCTCTTTTAATATTATTATAAAATCGAAAAAACTTTAATCAACATAAAAAAAAATTTAATATCCGTTGGATTTGATCCCATTGTTTTTATAATCACAGTCACAAAATACTCTTTCGTTCCAAAATGCAATTACATTATATAAGAAGGATAAGAAGGGAATCTCTTAATGGCAATAGTGAAATTATTTCCCTTTTAATGCTAATATCCGAAAAAGGAAATTCGACAAGAAATAAGTTTGCATTGGCGAAAAGAACAGCTGTTTGAGCTTTTATAGCTTCACGTTCACATTAGACGTCGTATTATCGAAATTTTACACAAATTCTTTTTTCCGATATATTGAAATGACAGATTTCAGTAGTGACAAGTGAGTGGGAAAATCGCACAGAATAACTGTGCACACCACAGTATGTAACATGAGTGCCTACAGTCCATTTTAAATCGTTATCTTAAAACTGATAAAAACTTAGATAAAAAATAATATATAATTTGGCCTGAAGTTAATTCCCTTTTTCGCTCTTATATATATATTATTATAATATATATATATATATTATATATATATATAATAAATATATATTATAATATATAATTTATATATATATATATATATATATTCGACCTTTCTGTTTTAAGATTTGTCAGTGATTTTTTTTTTTTTTTTTTAAATATATTTCTAGTATATGACCCTAACAATAAATTTAAGTGGTAAAGGACATGATTCAAAAATATATAGGACCTTTTACGTTTTTACGGACTCCGTCAGTTTTTAATTTTTTTTTTTAAACTAAGGAATACAAGGTAAACCGCAAAAATGGCAGGTCGGGTCTCTCGGCCTTCCGGGGAACGACCGGGTAGGACTATTCCCCCCATCTGGGGAGGGTCTCCGGCCCCCGCTCTTGGTATTTGGGTGTCGCGGGGTCCTCCGCCCTCCCCTACGGAGTATGGAAAACGTCCCCTCTGTCCCCCGTCACCAACCGCTATACGCGCGCACACGGACCCCCCCACTATCACCTCTCAAATCCACTCTTCACACACTATATACACTCCCTTTACATATGTTGTGAACTCACTCTCTCTGCACTCTCCACCCCACACAAATTTAATTGGAACTCTAGACTCGTACACTCTAACTACTCTCTCGAGATCATTCTCATACTATCCTTTAACACACCTCAACCACCTAATCATATACAACACTCAAAAACACAATGCTAATCTCTAAATCACCCACAACCCCACCCACACTCTCTACACACAAATATAAACTAGCAATTCGAACGAACGTCACCAAAAAACCACGACACCCCCTCTCTCTCACAACACCCCAACACAACTAATTAGACCCACACACAAACAAAAAAAAAAAAAAAAAAATCCAAAATTGACGGACGTACACCTCCGATCACACACTCAGACCAACAACACCCTCACCTACTAATAAACCCATCAACATAAACACCCTACACCTACAAACCTATCTACCACTTATTACCATCCACTCACCCCAACTCACTCCACAAAAATACCACACATAAAAAATATAGTGAGGAACTCCAAACCCAAACTCACCACGAAGAATACACCAATAACATAACACTCACGAAAATCATCAACTACAATACTTATCTCCTCACAAAAATACCACATATATATCACCAATTCGCCCAATCACTAACACAGAACACCCAATAACAATTCCCCAACTACTCACAACTAAACCTCCCACTCACTCTACACAACACACCCACACCCAAAACACAACTCTAAATCCCACTACACCACAAATCACTCCATCACGTCGCACATCCATCTCACTATAATACTTGGTTTTTGCTACTCATTATGCGGTAGTTAAAAACTTTTATTTTACATTATAATTTTTTTTTACTAATAGATTACAATTAAAAAATATCTATTTTAAAACAGTAGAAGAATTAACTTTATTGTTTTAATATATTTTTTTAAAGTTGTAGTCTATTAGTAAGTCAATTATATGTAAATAAAAAGTTTTTTACTACCAATAAAAGGTTGCATAAAACCAATGGGTTAAAATAAATTAATGCAATATAACTCGAAGCGAAAAGTAGAATACATATATATATATATATATATCAATTATAATAGTACCTGTTATATTATATAAATATTATATATTATATATATATATATATATATATATATATATAGGTAAAAAGTTTAAGATAGCCCAACACCTCGAGTAAATATCGTCGAGTTATAAAGGCTATAAAATTTTAATTTTGCTTACATTTTACATACTAAGAAAAAACAATTTGAAGGCAACTAAAGTAAAAGAATATATATATATATATATATTATATATATATATATATATACTTATATATATATATGTATATATATATATATATATATATAAATTATATATATATATATAAATATGTAAATGGGATATTATATATAACATATATATATAATTATAATATATATATATTATATAATAATTATATATATATTATATATTATTATATATTATATATATATATATTATTTTATATAATATATATATATATATATATCAGGGGACTCGTGATAGGAGTGATGGAACGCGACAGCTCCTCCTCATATTAATCATAATCCTTAACACATGTTTTCAATTAATGAAAATAATTGAATGCAAATTTTAAAACTGTTTTGTAATTAAGGCAGAAACGTTACGATGATTTATCTTATGAGAAGAAAATGAATAAACATACTTGTATCAGTTGTATGTAGTTATTTTAATTTTATAAAAGAAGTCGGGAGAGCGAGCGAAATCATTTTCGCCTCCAGTTTTGCTCCTATAGTCTGTGAAATCATACGTCGGCAGTAATCAGAAAGGAGGTTATAAATATACTAAGTGTGGAGTGATTTCGGGATCGCCTTGTAAGTGGCCGTAAGCTCTTATTAATTATTATTATATATTATATATTATTATTATATTATATATTTATTATTATGATTATAAATATATATATATATAAATATATATAATATATATTAATATATATATATATATATATATATATATTTATATATACTATATTATATATATATTAATTTTTATATTTATTTATATATATTTATTTAATTACATATATTCAGAAGTTGGAGAGTTCTTTAAAATTATCACATAATTCCACTTTTTTCTCGCAATCTCTCAAAGGATGCTCTGTATTAGATGAAATTATTGGGAGACGGTTTCTAAAGAATGTTAAAACAAAATGGATTTTAACATCCGAACTGTAAACATGGTTTTTGAACTTAGAGAGCCATTGTTAGAGTGCTTTGAAAATATCCTACTTTTGTATTTTGGCTCACTCTTTTTCGCCATATAATGCCACACGTAGATTGTTTCTTTAATAATAAAACTCACTGTTTTTCGTCATATAATGCCACAAGTAGATTGTTTCTTTAATAAAATTCCAACAAGAAATGCAGGTATAATTCTTCTCCAACAAGCTGAGAGTGAACTACAATTAGAACTAGGAAAGATTAGAAACAGTATGACCACCATAATGAAAGAAATTGATGAAACGTCCATATGTTTCTGAGGTGAAAGTGAAGAAGATCGTTAAATGCTTCCAATACTACGAAATTAAAAAAGCTGCTGAGTATAAGGTGTGACATAATAAATGTCGTCTAAGGAAGGTTTTCGTTTAGTGATTCATCTAGTACCCACTCAGCTTTGAGGTTAAAACTTTAAATTTTATAGAACCTCATTTCCTACAGTTGCATTTAAAAGGACTGTAACTGTTATCCATTTTTAACATCTGAGACTCAAATCTGAAAAATTGAATGTTATACATCTAGAGAAGATTTTTATTCCCGGAAAAGGAGCTCCTGATTCTTTTAACTACATTATGGAAAATAATGGATCAGAATCCATGAAAAAACGTTAAAATTGCTAAAAATTTAAATAACTACCCTAAATATCATCTGTTGAAGTGAAAGATGCTTCTGAATAAAAATAATAAAACCGTTATTTCGGAATTACAATGGCAAGATAGACTGAATGCCTCGTTGTGCTTGCAACTGAAAGAGATATTGTCCATAATCTTTTGACAATCTTGTGATTGAGTTATTTGCAAGTCAAAAAATGAGAAGAATGGACTTCAGATACAAATTATAAAAAATTACAATTTTAATTTAAAATAAGTAATTTATTATTTTTAAATGTTATTTAAATCATTCGCAACAGGTAACTTTTTTATTGTGTTACCGTACGAAGTAAAATAATGCCAGAGTTGGCTTTCGTATAAATACGTTACTAATTATATATATATATAATATATATATAGATAAGAAGAGATAGAGAGAGATATATATAATATAGATAGAGAGAGAGAGAGAGATATAGAGATAGAGAGAGAGACAGAGAGAGAGGAGAGAAGAGGAGAGAAGAGAGAGAGAGGAGAGAGAGAGAGAGAGAGAGAGTAGAGATAGAGAGAGAGGAGAGAGGGAAAGAAGATAGATAGAGAGAGCAGGGGCGACGCGGGAGAAAGGAGGGGGCGACGGCACCAGGAGAAGAGAAGAGGAGAGAGAGAGAGAAGATGAGAATAGTAGAGGAGGAGGATAGAGAGAGAGAGAGAGAGAAAGAAGAGAGAGAGATGGGGAGAGAGAGAGAGGAGAGGGGAGAGAGAGATGAGAGAGAGAGAAGAGAGAGAGAGAAGAGAAGAGGATAGAGAGAGAGAGGAGAGAGATAGAGATGAAGAGATAGAGAGAAGAGAGAGAAGATAGAGAGAGAGGAAGAGAGGAGAGGAAGAGAGAGAGAGAGAGAAGAGAGCAGGGGCGACGGGGGGAGAAAGGGAGGGTGGGCGACGGCACAGAGAGATAGAGAGAGAGAGGAGAGAGACGGAGAGAAGAGGAGAGAGAGAGGAGAGAGAGAGAGGAGAGAGAGAGAAGAGAAGAAGAGAGAGAGAAGAGAGAGAGAGAGAGAGAAGAGATAGTAGAGATAGAGAGAGAAGAGAGAGAGAGAGAGAAGAGAGAGAGAGAGAGAAGAGAAGAGAGAGAGAGAGAGAAGAAGAGAGAGAGAGAGGAGAGAGAAGAGAGAGGAGGAGAGAGAGGATAGAAAAAAGAAAAGAGAGGAGCAGGCAAAGGGGACGGGAAGGGAAGGAAGAGGAACAAAGAAGGGGAAAAGAAAGGGCGATAGGGGGGGGCGGCACACCGAAGCGGAGAAAAAGAGAGGAAGCGGACGCAAGGATGGGGGGAAAGGGGATGGAGGGACGGGAGGGGGAGAAGGGAAGGAGACGCCAGGAGACGGATGGGGGGAAGGAAAGGAGACCAGAGAGGGGGAGACACGGGCCCCAAGGCACGCAGAGCGCGCGGGGGAGACCGCGGGCGTCCGGCAAACGGCGGAAAAGGAGGAAGGCGGGGGGGGTGCGCGACACAAGAAAAGAACGCAAGCGGACCGGAAAGGAGAAGAAAAAAAAGAGCAGCCGGGGGCGAGCGCCGCGACAGGGGAGGGCAGGAAAAGAACGGCAAAGCGAGAAAAAAAAGAGAAAAAAAGGCCGAAGGAGGGAGGGAAAGGCAGCGAACCGGAAAGAATGCAAGGAACCGGACGGAACGGGCCAAACAAGAACGAAGAGAGAAGTATAAAAGGGGGCAAAGGGGGGCAAAGGGAGAGGAAAAAGGCCAAACGGGGAGGAGGCGACACAACAAACAAAGAAAAGAGCAACCGGGCAACACGAAAGGGGAGCAGAAGGGCGGGCGAGGGAAACCGGAAGAAGGAGAGAGAAGAGAGAAGAGAGAGAGACAAAGAGAGAGGACAGAGAGAGAGAGATAAGAGAGAGAGAGAGGAGAGAGAGAGAGAGAGGATAAGAGAGAAGGAAGAGAGAGAGAGAGGAGAGGGGAGAGGAGACCGAAGCCAGAGAGAAGAGACGGAGAGAACGAGAAGAGAGAGAGAGAGAGAGAAGATGATGTAGAAAAAAAAAGAGAAGAGAGGAGAAGAGAAGAAGTCAAGGAGAAGAGAGCGTCACCACTTCCACTTAACTACACACCCAAACACTACATACCCACACACCAGACTCGCACCCCAAATCGAACCACACCACACCCACAGTATCCATCGCCACAACATTAATCCTAACTGATATAACAACAACACCACACAAACCAAATACCATCGCCCTACACCACAACCATAAAACACCGACAACGTCGCACCATATCAACAACCATTCCAACTAAAACACTAACAACCCCACACCCAACCCACCACATCTAATCAAACCACACCACCACACATCCACAACATTTCAACAAAAATTCACTTCTTCCTACCACAAATCACTCCAACCTACTCACTACTATAACCTATACGCAACTTTTACAACAACCACATCACCCCATCCATACCCAAAAAACCCACCACCAACACTAATCACCAATTACACCTACCTTTCAACACCCCACATCCCCTAACACCCACAATATCTCCACTACCACCCTTCATAAACTAATTCTATACCCCCAAACTCACTAACAAACAACAACACACACACATCATAGCATCACTATCACTTCCACTACCTATCTTCACAACTCCCACATCTCACCCCCTTACAAACATCAACTCACCACAAACGTATAAACCCCACAAACCATCCCACTATCAAAAACTAACTCCTACCACTACCAATTTAACACCAACGATCTTAACCCCAAGTCACCCTACCCCATAAATCACCACCAACTACCTTCCCCCTCATCCACATAAATCACACACAAACACCTACACTCAAGACAATAACCCTCACCGATAAACATATCACAACATACCCCAACAAACATAAACACTCACTCTCGTCAACAAATTACCACCACCACCCTATTCACACCAGCTCAACAACTAAACCAAAACTCGCCGAGCGCCAGTCCTCACAATACAGATAGACACACAATACAAACACACATACCCACCCCATTCCACACACCTACCACTCTACACACATCAAAACCCTAAAACCATACAATTCAAAAAAACCACCAACTATTGACACACCAACATTCACGCCACCCCACCCACCCTCCTCCCATACCCTTTAACCCCTACAATTAACACCACAACCATACAATACACTCCCTACCTTCATCATTAACTCTATTACAAACTACATTCCTCCACAAAAGCATCACACTACATTCCCAACCCCTAAACACTACCCACCCCCTACCCAACCTCTATCCAACTATCCACCACAACACATCAATCACAAAATCATCACTTCAACCCTCTTAAACAACACCCACCAAACCATACTATCACCTACCACCTCCTCTACCCCCCCACACTTTCTTAACTCCAAACTCCGTAAATTATACACTACACCATCATACAACAACAATAACAATCCTCAATCACCACCTACCTCAACCACTATACACTTCACTACACATCTAAGAACCACCACAAGCATACCACACAACTAATAGACTACACAATCTCTCACAGACAAGCCCCATCTACGACAGACCCCATAAACACAATATCCCACACCTAGAAATAAATATTCCCACCCCAATCCAACAAAAACACACTACCCATCATTTCTTGTCAAAAATAACTCACACATCCCCTATAATCATCCCTCAGTGCTTTCCCCCACAACATCATAAACCATACCCACACTCCATCATACCCACACACACATCCTTCACTTCCCCAATATCAACATCCTCCCAACACAAAACCACCATACTACACAACACAACACACTACCTTAAATAACGCCTCACAACCACAACCCAACAACTCCACACTCAACATTTAGCCCACCCCATTTACAAAAAACAGCACCCAGAAAATCGCCACCAACACCAAACCCGCCCCACCGCCAAACACCAAAACACTCAACACCGCCAGCCACGAATTTCTAATGATTCTTGGTTCGCCATAGCGGGCCAGCTATGCAAGACACACTACCCCCCTCCTACCAACCACCACGCACAAACGCGCATCCGAGTAGACAGCCCTACCATACCACACAGCCGCCCCACGACCACATCAAACACAACACACACTGACTCATCCTACGATTAAGAATGAGGGCACCTATACACAAGCCACCACCAGCCGCACAAACATTGACAACAACTACCGACCATCGGCCACCCATCACAGACCACACCACACCAAATCATAACACACCACACACACACCAACCAACCCCCAACACCAGCACACGAAAAAAACCAACAACAACCAACGATACAAAGAACTCCACAAAACCCCCCACAAGTTCCCCTGAAATTACTCAACCAAATACACAATCCACAAAAATCAAAACCCACTAACACACTAACTAACACCATACGAAACATCTACTCCACCAGCCAACACACAATTATAACACGCCCCACACCCCTATTCTCATAGACAACTACTATACCCTAAACCCTCGAAAATAAGAACACACACAAACAATACCCCACACCACCACAACTACCATATCACTACAACCCTACAACATTTCACAATCCCTCCACCAACACCTCACGAAACAATACAACTACTAATGCCAGACGAACGAACGACGAACAAGCACCCAGCGAATCCACACCAACCCCACGAAACAAACACTCCTAAAATCAACATCTATCACACACACGACACATCAAACCAAATACACAAACGCCCACAGCACCCCAGAGACAACCAATACACCAAGAACCAATCTCCATCCCACCACTCCCCTGTCATCCATACATAACAACTCAATCAACCACAACAGAACGAGAAGGACAGCCCCCTCCCTCACAACAACCACCAAAACAGCCCCAACCCACACAAAAACACAGAAACAAAATTATCAAAGCCGCCCAACCCTCCACACCCACCCAACATCACCTCACCCACCATACAACACACTCCCGAAGAACCACCACACGCCACCTCACAAACACGATATCACCCCAACGCCTCACCAAACCACATACCAAACCCTTATCGCTCACCACACAACAACCCGCCCACAATCCATCCAGAGTGTGCCAGCACTAAATCGACAGAATCGGCCTATAATCGCCACAACCCAACACCCACCAACACACACCAACGCACTCCAACATCAAAATCCCAGAACCAGCAACCAGCTACGACAACCAAAACCACACACAACACGCAGACCCTGTCACGACACATCCCAGACACACCACCTACACGAAACGCCCATTCCACCGCGAGCAATAACCAAACATCCAAAACTCCGACAACACTCCGCTCCAATTACCAATCAGTCCACCACAAAAACCCCAACCAACAACACCCACCACAACCACACCAAACAAACACACATCATACACCCAAGCACCGAAACAACGCCTCCACACAAAGCTACAACCATAACACCCACAGACACATAAACATCAAACCACCCAACAACCAACCAACCACCCACCAAAATACCCGACCACCGCCAACACTCACACCACCATCATAACCACCACACCAACCCCACAAACAAACCACAACAACAAAAGCAACCAACACCACAACAATCAACAGTCACAACACCCAAACCAAACGATCCACAACAACTCAACACCCAACTCCAACTAAAACACCGCCACCTCCATAATAACTCAGTAAACGAGAACCACGATACACAACACACGACCACCGCATATTCTCTAGCCACGACCACAACCCCAGTCCCACAACTCCTCCAATTACTTCCCACGCAACACCGACAACTACACCAACCCTAAAGTAACTAAATTGCGAAGAGATTCTACCTAAACTTAACCTTAATTGAACCGTACGGTACATCCTTGTTCGCTTGCCTTCGATCATTACCAGGAGAGCGCTTCAACCTAACCACCACAAAACCGAAACCACCTAACAATAACTACACGTTCAACCAATCTGCAACCCACTCACACCAATCACCAAAACACAGCTCAACAAGATCACGCACCACAACCACACATCCACACCAAACAAGACACACACGACAACCATCAACAGAACACACAGTCCCACCACCCATACAATTATTCAACACCCATTCAACACACCACCACAAACCCGCCGCCAACCAACACACCACCCACCTTACACCGTAGGAAAGTCTGCAGGGCCGTGGATGGAGCCCGGCTCGGTACTCACCTATGTTGCCTCCTGGAAGGTAAGTCAATGGAATTCTGGCTTGTCTGAATGTCACTGTTGCAGAGCCTGATTTGCCCTCCGACTGGCCAAGTCCCACCATCACACGCTAATCCCACCACCACACCCCCAACACTCACATCTGCACAGTGAGAGAAGCCACACCACCCCTCATCACGAACCCACACCACCACACATCTAGAACACCAACACGACACACACAACAAACCAAAGAAACACCCAAACCAGCACAAAACACCCACCCAACAACAAAGCAAACCATCACACCCAATCCCCAAAACAACCCTACACCCCTCAACACACACCCAACACACCAACACACCAACACACAAAATCGAACACACCAAAACACCACAAACAACCGTAACACACCCATAACGGAACACCAAAAACCATCAAAAACACAAACCCCAACACAATCCACACATACATCTAAATGCATAAAAACTAAGTTCGGCATTCACCACCAACTCAAAAGCACCCTCACCACAGAAAGCGAACACAAAGCAAACACAACTCCAAACACACAAAAACATCACCACCTACCAACACAAAGACAACCAACCGCAATATATGCTATGTAAGCTCCCTATTTGACGACCCGCCCCCTGGCAACAACACACCAAAAAACACCCACCACAAAACACCACACAACAACCAACATAACAAACCTACAATCCAAAACACAACACAAAACAAAAACTCATACCGACCCACGACATACAAAACCACTCCATACCAAATATACACCTCAACCACCCACAACACTACACCACACACAAGTAATGAGGCAATTGCTGCGGCAAACATTTAATGGCCGCAAAACTAGCTTCCCCCGCCTACACACCCAAACTACACACCCCACAGCGACCCCCTAACATATAACCACGACATACACAACCACACACAACAAACAACCAACAACCCCAACCAACCCACAACCAAGAACCACCCACATATAAACAACCACAACACACCCACAACCCCGAAAAACAACAACACTACAGACCCCCACCACAACTACACCAACGAAACCAAAAAACCCACAAAACACTCACCACCACACACAACACAACCCAATATATATGGCGAACCACCCAACCCCCCAAACCCACAACACAATCACAAACACACAAAATTTCACCAGACAAAAATCATCATCAAAACAACGACAACAACACCACCCACACACCATACCCATTACAACCCCAACCACTATATTATAACTTAGATAGATTTTAGGAAAAGAGAAATAAACTAAAAAAAAAAAAATAAAAAAAAAAAAAATAAAACTAATCCTGTCTTTCAGATTGGTAAACGCTAAAGTAAGGCATAGCTCCAACACTCCAACATAACAATAAGAGAAACGGAACACTCCTAGACACATCACACAACTCACGCCACACGAACAACCCAACATCCAACATAATAATTTACACCACGATCCGACACACACACACCAACCATCAAACACCCATGTCAATACATACACACCACCATAAACCAACACACCATCTCAACAAAGCACAAAACAACACACCATGCTCACCTACCTACCCACCATCAATCACCACATAAAACACCCACAAAAACATACTTCTCTACAACAACCTCTACCTACAGCACAACACACACAGCAAGGCGTACACAGACCACTAAACTTACACCACAAGGTCACAACCACACACCCTAACACAACTAGAACCACCACCACACGAAATCAACACCACACACAACACACCCAAACCCCAATTAAATAAGCAACACATCCAACCCACATCATAACAAAGCATCACAACAAAGAGCACAACATAAACACACCCAAAACACCTAAACAATATAACAAACACACAAAACGAAACCCATAAACAACCTCACACCTAACTAAACACACCCCACCACCAAAATAACAACACAAACCACAGAGCCATACCAAGCATTTCTGGTACACAGTTGCAAGAAAACCTTGTAATAAGTCCTGTGCTTAAAGCCGAAATAATGTACTGCACCTTCTTTCTGTTCGTGTATTATCCAAGGTCACCGAGGTGCCTCTGGCTCCCAAAACGCCTGTGCCAAATGGCATAGAGTTCAGTTAGGAAATCGAGATCGTGGAGCAAACACTTTGACGCTCTCTCGGTCCAAATATTGATACTGTAATTTGAGTCAATTTTAAAATATTTAATAAAGTATAACATTTAATTTTGAACAACTGTGAAATATTTAATGTGTGTTCATGTAAAATAGGCATAGAAATAATAATAAAGAAATATTAACAAAGCGTTCGCTATTTCCTATTCCAAAACTATTTTGTTATTTGCTATATCAAGGTGATTTCTAAATAGGGCCAATTAACATTATAGAGATCAGTCTTTCATAACAATTATAATAATAATATATATATATAATATATAATATATTATATATATCATATATATAATATATCATATATATATATATATATATATATAATATAATACAAAACTTTATGTGACTCTATTTCCTATATGCGCACGGTCGGTATCATTGAAAATCCAAATAACCCTGACGCTCCTACTTGTCACCGATATAAAATTTACTGTTAATTACCGAGTGACTGTTATATAAATTTAATAAATTTTAAGTGAAAAATTTCGAGTAAATAAAACCTTTCAATTACAAGGCTTAAGTTTCCATAAAATATTTAATTAGAAGTTCAATTTCTGAAAGTTTATATAAAATATTATATATAATATATTATATCACATAATATTATATATACTAAATGAATATTATCAATAACAATATATATAACTATAGATTAATATATTAATTTATACTAATTGATAAAAGAAATATATATGATAGATATATATAAATATATATAATACATTATATATATATTGATTTTTTGTTTATTATTGAGTTAAAGAAAGTAAAAAACTTACAATAAAATTTGCATTCCTATTAGGAATGTTTTAAAAATTATACTTCTCAAAATGTTATATCTAATGGTAAATATAATCAAAAGAACCATATGTTTCTCGAAAACTATTAATATATCTCCGGGAAATTGAGAATTTTTTATTATATATATTTTATTATTATTATTATTATTATATTATTATTATTATTATTATTATTATTATATTATATTATTATTTATTATTATTTTATTTTTATTATTGTTAATTACGATATATATATATATATATATAATAGTATATATTATATATATATAATATATATATATACTTAATAATATATATTTATTTATATAATACTATATTTAATATATATATATAATAATAATATAATTACAAAGTACTCACATCAAAACATAAAAAAAAATAAAAAACACCCAAAAACAGAACACCCGACATCTCAATATCCAATCGAAAACTTGCAATTAAGAAAGAAACCAACAAACACTTGAGAAATTAATTGGACATTATATGTTGCACAACCAAACCACTCCTCATCAAAACCAAACACACAACAAAAACACAACTCCAACACACAAACACCACAGAGCAAACACACAACCACCATAAACACACCACCAAAAAAAACGCATTCTTAACCTAAATATATGGCACCAGCACACAAGACCCCTCAGACCGTAGTTCCCCCTCTACCTCCCAATATATATATATATATATATATATAAAAAATTAATAATATATTTAATAATAATAATAATAATAATAATTAATAATAATAATAAATAATAATATAATAATATAATAATAATAATAATAATAATAATAAATATAATAATAAAAATAAAAAATTCTGTTGATAGATTGAAATAAATTATAACAAAGTTATTCGAGAACATATTGAAATTTTTTTTGGTTCATTTAAATTTAAATTATATAACATATTTATAAATAAATTTTTTTAAAACATTTCCTAAAGGAATGCAAATTATTGTAAGTTTCTTATCTATAAAACTCAATAATACCCAAAAAAATCAACTAATCCACAATATAAATAATATATATATATATATATATTATATATATTATATACTATTATAATATATATATATATATATATATAATTGCAACCTCCTGTGGCAAACCATTATGTATATGGTCAAACCCCAGTCTGCAGTAATATATATATATATATATTATATTAATATATATTAATTAATATTATATATTATAATATATTTATATATATATTAATATATATATAAATACTTTATATATAGAAAATATTGTAATCATACTTATCTTATTAAATATAATATTTATATGGAAATACTTCCAAAATAATCGCCTTATATATATATATTGTAATATATAGAGGTTGGGTTGAATCAGATAAATTATTTCATCATAATTTATATAATTATTATTTATATATATATATATACTTTAAGTAAAGGTTATGTTAGAGTATAACTCTACTCTTATATAAGATAATTTTTTAATATAATTATATAATTTTATTAACTATTATATCTTAACACAATATTATTAATTTGAATTTAATATATAACATATGATATATATCAAAGCTTTCGCATATAAATTAATATATATATATATAATTATATATATATATATATATATATATATATATATTATTATATATTTATATATATTATATATATATTTATATAATAATATATATTATATATATATATTTTTAATAATATATTATTATAATTATTATAATTAATATATTATATATAATAATATATATATATATATATATTTAATTATTATATAATATATATATTATTTAAATAATTATAATATATATTAACTATATAATATTCATTAAGTCTAGATAGAAATTGATACTCTATATATATATAATTGATTTAATTATTAGTAGTACTATCCTATCTAAGAGATATTACACCCTATCATACATGATATGTAGAGGATCTACACATAAATGTGAGAAAACTGAACAGGTTTAAATGTGAGAATAAAAGAGGCACTCGAAATTAAAATGTTTACATTATTTATACTCCTAATTGGTGTTATTTATATATAATTTAGGATTATCTGAGCAATTTAGGCATTACCTATATATTCATTGTGTACTAAATTAATTAAACATAATTCATTTAAGATATTTTCTTCAACTAAACTAATGCGATCTAAATTAATACGAGTGTTTGACTCTCTTGATGTGAGAGGGCCGCCCCCCCACCCTTCCGTAGACAAATGTTCGTGGGACATGCACTTAAATCTTCAATTGAATATATATTAAATTTACCATTTATTGCATTTATCCGTGATTATGTAAAATTACGAGATACCACTGCGGAATTTGATATAGTTGAGTTAGTGCCTAAACATATATATATGAATACTTTTAGAGGCCTCTCGCCACTCACTCACGATATTCACTTCTCTCTCCGTATGTTCTCTATGCCTCCGTTTTCTTTAATATACTGGAAAGCGTCTGTCATCTCGCCTCCACGACAATCTTCCCGGACGCCTTTATCGTTAATAACACAATCAACCAAATTCTGTTCCGAAAGGCTGACAAGTATTTTCAGAGTGTATACTCTCATCTACATAGGGATAAAAGTGCTGAAATCCTCAAAATCTGATCCTTCCAAACATCCGGTCTGGAAAATTCATGTTTAATGAATGATATTAAAAAAAATGGACCTCAAATAGGAAATTTAATATTATTTAAGCAATTTCAATATCAACATCATGGTAAAATGGTAGAGAGACTTAGTAAAACACTAAGGTTTAATCCCTTATCCGTATTCAAGGTAGGAGTTACCTAGAATTGTTCCCCTCTTAGAATGAGGTGTGAACATTTTAAAAAAAAAAATTTTATTTATTATAATGTTTCTTACCGCTGAAAATGCCCAGCAAGCGCCACAAGCTAATTGGTTCTTGACATCTGTGACAGCTCCCTCGTTTCGCCAATCAATGGATTTTGGAAGAATGACGTCATCGTGAGGTGGAATAAAAGTTGCAGAATTATTCCTAACACGCGATCTATCATACTGAAGTCCATTAA
This sequence comes from Trachelipus rathkii, assembly GCA_015478945.1. Classification (NCBI taxonomy): domain Eukaryota; kingdom Metazoa; phylum Arthropoda; class Malacostraca; order Isopoda; family Trachelipodidae; genus Trachelipus; species Trachelipus rathkii. Next base: position 21,493 of record JABUQX010013149.1, on the reverse strand, counting down.
CTATTGATTTTTCGTGTGGTAGCTAAAATATAAGTAAATAAGTTAAAAAGAAATAAACTGTATGTATAATTGAAGGGTATTTTAACCCACACAACAGAAACATACAAACATACACACATACACACACACACACATATATGCTTAACACACACACACACACACACGACACAAACACACATACTACGATCTGCTGTAAATAAAAATAATAATTTATTTTATATATATTGGCATTATTTTAAAAATTTTAATGTTAATATTTCTTATTAAAACTAATAAGTACAAATCCTACCGTATTTAAAATAAATCATAAATAAATTTTTAAATGAGATGATATAAAAATATCTACGCATTGTATGTATAAGGAATACGATAATTGATTTATTTTGTATTAATATAATTTCTATAAATAGTATAATATTTTTGCACATTAAATATTTTTACAAACTAAGAACCTATAACTGCATATGACTAAGTGATAGTATTAATAAGGTTCTATTAGTAAGAAGTTAATAGTATACTAGTAGTATATAATATAAATATGTATATATAGCGCTATAGTATAAGATAATATGCTATTTTTGAGTATATGTTAGTTATGTATGTATGTTTTTGTATATGTATATAAATAATAATAATATAATATACGAGTAATATTATATTCTTTGGTACGCCATGAGTAGTGAAACATTTATCCTGAAGAACCTGTAGTAGTAATAAATAATAATTACACAACCACTTTTTAACATATACGAGTTCTTTTAAGTGTTTAAATTTTCTTATTATTTATCTCTTAAGCATTAGATTTCTAGTATATATATATAATATATATCTATATACTATATATTATATATCGTATAATGATCATATTTTATTATATTATAGTTATAAAATATATTTTTAATTTTACTCATTCTGTCTATATGCTATTACAGGATGCGAGACCCGGTACTACTCGATTCATTCATTATCACACCTGCTGCTACTTAATTTTTCCCCGGTTTCCTGTTATAATACCTCCTCTCTCTAATCTCGTGCTATCCCGCTAATCTGTGATTAATACTCAGGGACACTCTTTTCTATGTGATCTTTTTACAGTAAAATCATCCTTGTTGTTATCGTATTTTTTTTCCTCTATAGGGGATTCCCAAATTATATTCACTTTTTGAGGTTTCTGTGATTCATTGAGAATAAATATTGTGATATTATTTTGTTCGTATTAAATACATAAATCATCATATAATTAAATCATATAAAATCACACACACACTAATGATGAAATAAAGAGAATTCACTAAAAATATGATAAACATTAATAATAAAATAATTAATAAAATAAAATAATGATATTATAAAAAGCAATACACCTAACAAATAATCAAACAATCTATTAATAATTAATAGTAATTATATAGTGGTTAATAATATATAATAAGTAAAATTTAACCATATATGAGTAATATGACCTTAAAAATGTACTAACCTAGAACCCATAA